>VWZZ01007038.1:156015-197243 GCA_013399095.1 Psophia crepitans | reverse complement strand
GATTCTATGATTCAAAGTGGAGGCAGGCTGGGCTAACTGCTGGAGCAGTCAGAACAGTTTGATGTTGATGTTAGATCACTTCAGCTGTCAGCAGCAAAGAGCAAAGTCATGTATTTGAGTACTGGCACACAGATCATTGTTTTATCCTAACAATGTAAAAAAATTTAACTGGGGACTGGTAATTTTACCTTTAGCATGACAGTCTAGTAGTTTGAGCATCTAGTTCAGCCTCCCCCTGTGGTTTTTCTTTGGGGAGTTGAGGTTTTGGGATGTTTTTTTTTTGTTTTGTTTTGGGTTTTGAGGGTTTTTTTGGTGTTTGGTTCCCCCCCCCAAGCAATTGCAGGATTTTTAATTTTTGTCTTACATCACACATGAAAGACAAATGTGAAAAAGGAGCACATGAAATGTTTATTTTGGAGTATTTTGGTCTTTGTAGAGCTAGTAAAGGTATCTGAGTAAAGCATCAGAAGATAAATGAGGTAACTACAGAATCGTGTGGGAACCAGAAATGAAATTTTTTTAATGTGTATGCAGTTAATTCTGTAAAGATCAAAGCTCCCTCTATAGAATGAATTCACTGTGCATTGTGCTTTCTATAATGTTTTAGTGTTTGCCCTGTCTAGACGTAGTCTGTCTCAATACACGAACAGATATATTCAGACAGATTTTCTTTTGGATTCTGTCTACTCTGTGCAGTACAGCTATGACCTTATCTTCCTGTTCTTTAGGCTCTTGGTTTAGTTTGGATACACAAATCCCTGAATAGTGAGTACAAAATGGTGTCTCTCTTTTCGCTTTCCCTCAGTTTTGCAACTTATTCAGCTCATTGCCTCCTTATTGTTAGGAGTCTTTATAGACATCCAAGTGCTAGCAAATGCAAAATAAAAGAACCTGTTTTTCGTGTGACCAGAGGAAAGCTTCAGACCAAAGGAAAAGTAGGAAAAGAAATATTTGTCCAAGATTCTCTAAACTTCATTGAGAACATGAGTTCTAGTAATGGAGTTCTAATAATGGCATTTCTCGCATTTTCACACACATCCCTCAACTGAAACAATTTATTCATAAGTAAAATTATAGTGTGTAGTCATAGCTAATGCTTTAATCATATTATGCAGATATGATAGTCACAGCTTCTATGCAGAAGTCACAGCTTCTATGATTTCTTATTTTGTCCCTTCAGCAGAATAGGAATATATTTCAAACATTCATTAAATAAGCCTGGTTTTCTTTTTTTGCCTCTCTCATGACTCTAACTGTTGTTGCAGGAAAATAACTGTAGCTTTAAGAATGTTGAAGAGGGCTAGTAAAACATATTTAAACCTCTTCCCTTCTTAGTCCCCATCTTTGGCAAAGTCAAAGGGCACTCAAAGCGTAACTTGTGCAGAATGCAGAATTTAAAAGCTGATGTTTGTGACAAGCAACATCTGCAGTATCAAATGTTTTAAGCCAAAACTTTTTGCTTGTCTAAACTTGACATACTCTGCATTCCAGATACACTGTCAGCTATCCAGCTCTCACCTGAGGCCACCTGGAACCCACAGCAGACATCCCTGTGTCTATGTCCTTGGATAGAAAAAAAAAATAATGCCTCACAAAAAACCCCACCACCACCATGCCCCTGCCCCCCAGCAAAAAAAAGAACCAAACTGAAAAAACAACTCAAAACCCCAAACCAGTGTGCTTTATAGTAGAGAGAATGAATCTAGTATTTGCACTGAAATGGAAATTCTGAGTGAAGGGAAGAATTTGTCCTGAGGGGTTTTATGCTGCACAGAAGTAGGTGAAATTATCTCATTCTTATCTTTTCCAAATTTGCCCCAGTAATTTGAATTCCTTTTATACCACTGAATTAGGATATCTTAGGACTAAGTTATTTTGGTAGCTGGCATGACTAGTTTCCTAGCCTCTTTTATTCACAAGATCAGACTTTTCTTAAGTTGTTCCACCATAAATTGTAAGTTTACATAAATACAAAGACCTAATAGAACACTCTAGTTCAGTCTCCTAAAGACTAATATTCTTCACAAACCTTAAAAAAAATACAGTGGCAAAAGTTTTCTAATTTAATCCTGTTGAAACTTGACTTGTTCAAATTAGCAATTTTGCATATATTTAGATCTATGTACAGATTTTTAAGTTTGATTTCTATAAATTATGCAAGCCTAATTCTGATGTTTATGAATTGCACATACTGCTCCAAACCTTTGTTCACAAATGGCTGCAACAGACCTAGCCATCTAACACGCCAAGTTACTAGCCAACCAAAGAAGTTGTTAGCATTTAATATTATGATCTGACATGTGTGTATAACATGGAAGAGCAGAGCAAAGAACCCAGATGTTCATAATAGTTTTAAAAACTGTTCTAGTAGCAGTCAGATGAAACTGGTAATTTCCCTTGAGCTTTCCAAGTCGTAGGCTTAGTCACAGACCTACCTTAGGGGAAGGAAACCTTACAGAGGTGCTTGGCCAAAGTGGGTATTTACAGCTTGAAACTGAACAGGTAACCTGTTGAGTGTGAATCTTATTTAACAACACCTAGCTGCACAGCTTCATATAGCTCATGAAAAGACAGCAGAGTATAGATTTTATACCTATACACGAATTCCCAGTATACAGACAGCTAGCAGAAGTCCATATAAATTCTGTAGGAGGAAAGTGGCCATCAAACCCCCTCATTACAGACTCTGCAAAGATCTTTTGTAAACTGCAAGCAGAAGAGAAGTGACAGCATCCAATTTGCTCTACAGTGACAGACCGAGTAAAGCCTTGTGTTATATAAATTGACTCACTGCTTTGACCAGTGCAGTTTTTTGTTACCATCCTAAAATTTTACCCTGATTTTATTTTATTTTTCCAGAGATTATGATAATGGTAAAACCTCTGAAAGACTGCATGAAACCTGGGGAAAAGGAAAAAGGGGAAAATATGGCATAAAGGGCATATAATGCCACAGCATGACTCTCATCTACATGACTAAATGTCCATCCCTCCTAAAACAGCGCAGTATAACAGTGCCTGGCAACTTTTGCATCCTGACCTGCGTCCAGCCACAATATATGGAAAAGTGTTAGCTGGTCCATAGCCAAAACACCACCAGGCAGCATGTTTCAGTTAAGCAGAATGAACAGCTACGTATCAGTGCTGCAACTCGTACCTTGATCCTGCTCCATTTATTAACACAGATGTTGTGATACCAAGTACAGTAATCTGTATTATTAAGTTCTAAGCAAAATCAGAAATCCAAATTTGGGGGACATGTTCCTAGTACTCAAAGACTGTATTTGTATTGTACTGACTTGGTGTAACGATGATGAAAACTTGTTACTGCACCATTTATGGAAGCAACTTTAAGCAGCCTCTGTTGCACTATGACAATAAAGTATAAAGATTCAGAAGAGCATTTTAATTTTTTTTTTTTTAGAAAGAAATCAGAAAATTATAAAATAATTTCTAATGTGATTAATGATGGCATCATGACCAGGACTGGAAAAATTTTCTTGCTGATGTGATGCTCCTCTAATATTCTCTACAAGTAAATGGAGAGAAAGCTCTATAACTACCCACTTCAATTCTCATTTTATACTTCAGTTTAAAAAAAAACACCTTTCCAAGTCAGTTTGAGTCTATGCAACTGGGATGATCACTTGATGGCAGGTTTCACTGGATATATTGTATCTCTGCTATTAAATCTTTTTTGTTATTTCAGAACTCAACTGACTCACTTTTTTCTTCTTTACATACTTATGTGAAGTAAGAAATACATAAACTGGTTTAAGTTTACTAGCACTGTGAATAAACACTGTTATAGTGACTGAGATATCACTATATGGATGGAGAAATGCACATCTGGAATGCAAGAAGCGTAACACTGAGGCCCCACAAGACCTGAGTGTTTTTCTTCCCGTGTTAATAATGAAGGCTTTGCTTTGTGTATTCCTTGTACGTCACTCTTCACAGTTTTCAAAAGGACTGTGTGGCAGTGTGAGAAATTCACTTCCAGCACAAATGTATCCCGTGTGGGCTACACCCTGCTGCCTCCATCTGCCCTTCAGGAATTCAAGAGCAAGAGAAGGAAATTTTGAGTCTTTTTTATGGCGATGCACTTCTCAGGCCAAGTTCAAATATCACTACATTCATTTCAGCAAAATATAAATAAATTCCGTAGCTCAAGACAGGTTTGATCCCTGTTACTCTTTTGAGCTGGCTTACAGTCTTTATTTGTAGTATGCTGCTGCCCAAATTACATTCTACTATGTCTTCAGGGTAATGCCCTCAACACAATGATACTGTCCAAGATCCACAGTATGTCAACACAGTGACAGATCTGTGTGATTTAAAGCCTTGCAGTTCAGGCCCTTGTTCAGTTGGATTTTGAATATCTCCACTGGTGGACTGTCCACAATCTCTCCAGTCCCCTGTTCCAAAGCCTATCACCTATGAGGTATAAAAAAACCCACAACTTTCCTATGAAGTCAGAATTTCCCTTGTTCCAACTTGCGTCCATTGTCCTTCATCTTGTCTCCCTTGTCCTTCATCTGTGTACCCCTGAGAAGTGTCTGCATCCATCCTCCCTACACCCTCCCATATCTGAAATATTTGAAGGCAGCAGTAAGATCTGCCCCCTTTCATCTTCCCTTTCACAGGCAGAACAATGCCAGTTTTCATACGTCATATGCTCTAAACCCTATGACCATCTTCATAGCTCTCTGCTGGACTATGTCCAGCATGTCAATGTCTGTCTTGTACTGGGGTGCCAGTACATCTTGTATTGATGCAGTAGTCTGATTGACTAGTGCCAAGTAAAGGGGAAAAACAGGTTCCTTTGACCTAGCAGCTACACTCTGGAAGTCATCTTGTTAATGTGGTTGGCCTTGGCAATGGCACAGTAACATATCTGTGAAAATACGTTACCCCTAACAGAGGTGAAGATACACATGCACTTACATTGAGTTACAAGGCCATTAAAAACAAAGGTTCTGTTTTGATTGTATGCTTAAATGTATCATCAGGCCTTTCTTATTCAAATTTCAAACACAACAAGTATGTATCTCTTATACTTTACTGTCCAGCTTAGGAGGCATTCTTCATTCAAGATGGCATCTTAGTCCTTAGCCCCTAAGGGAAAAATAATATAAACAGTATCTGATCCCAATGACTAAAGACTGCAATAGTAAGAAATTTTTTACTCTTTTTTTTCTTTTTTGGAGTGGTGATGGGGGAGATGTAATGAGCGGCAGCAAGGAGGAGCAATGGCATGGGAAGAAAAGAAGAGGAACTAATGAAAGGACAAAAAGAGAAAAGGTAGGGGAAAGGGCAAGAGAATTATTGCAGAGGTGAAAGGTAGGGAAGAAATAGTTTTTAGTCTTTATAAGCATCTGGAAAGTCTGGCAACACTAGCGAAGGCCTCTTCTCAAGCTCTACAGCCTACTGCAAAAACAGACCCTGCTGACCTCCTCTTACAAACCCTTTTAAAGTTCTAACCGCTATAAAATCTATCCTAGTGTTCCAAATAAACTCAGTGACGGCTTGCAGTGCGTGAATCCTTGATCAGTCTTTTGGCTCTGCATAATCAACTTTCTGCAGTACACTGAGACTCTGGCATTGCTTCTCAGTGGCCAGTGCCAGCAGCAACCTGAGTTTCAACCATTTTAAATTTGGAAGGATTAAGAATTTAAATCTAAACCCAGTGAATTGTTTGGCCTGAAGGGACATTTTATGCTTCAATTTTATTTTTTAACAAAAACACTCAACAAGTCTAGCAGTTGTCCATACACCAGCTGATTTTCTGTTAATTTCACTTCTCAGCTTTCAAACTCTGTGTTCAAACTACCCCGCTTATTTTTTAGCCATTTGCCCCAACAGGATCAAACAGGGCATTTTTGTGTAATGAACTCCTTTCTCCATGACCACAGCTTTCATTGTGGACAGCAAGAACGTTGCAAATAGGGCTTTATTTATTTATTGTATTTGTTATATAACAGCCATCCCCATGTATCTGGCTGCCCTACAAAAGTTAAAGAGAAGAATAAATAAAACAAGGCTATACCCAGTGGCCAGAGAGAAGCAGCTGTTCTGCCAAGAGAAGAACCAAGAAAAAACAACTCAGAGAAAACGAGCTGTTGAGAAAATCAAGATAAAATGATCAAAGATGCACTGTCCAGAAAGGTCAGAAGAGTTTATTATTGAGGCTTTTGCATACCTTGTATGCTTGACTGCCATATAAATAAGCATTTTGCAGTCAGCCCTGGAGGCTAACACAGGTGGAGATGCTGTGCAAACCTATCAATGGAATGAAAAAACGCTCTGCGGCTGTCCAAAAGCCATGGCAGTGTGAAAAAAAAGTAGGAATTGTGGCACTCAACTGTAACTGCTTAACAAAGATGAGAACGGTTTACATTTGTCACAATTATAAACGGTCATGTAAGAGTTAATGTGATTGCATAGCAGGAAACAAGCAAAAGGCAATTAAATTACCTTTACCATTAAAAATAAAAGTCAGTATCATAAGTATGGTAGAAAAGTAAGATTTCCATAGCACAATAAAGGCAATCAAATTCCAGAGAATTGAAAAAAATCATTATTAGCACCCATTTATCTCCAACTCTGTTGAGTCTCTTATACAGCCATTCGTAAACTATATCTGAAATATGTCACTCCAGAAAACAGTTGGGCAGGTGTTCATTATTCTATTTGTTTAACACAGCAGAATGCAGAAAATTGATTTGTTTTGAACCCCAGCAGTACAGCCACATGATCTTAAATTCCCAAACTGTACAAATGCCAGCCAGATCTTCCCAGATTTTTAGTCATTATGACTATATGAAGATCTTGAACACTGCCTGGAAGACGTACAGAGAGGATCAGTTTACAGCTGGGCTGAATCATGTCATTCGTACTACTGGGCAAGTGATAAGACTGTTCTGCTCTTTTGCTTTTTTCCTCACATTCCCTTCTGACCTAGCACGTTCTGCTGGAGGTACCTACTTGTACAGCAGCAGAATATGAGTATTTTTGGGCACACACAGGGTATGCATCCTTCCTGACTGTGGCTGTGCCAGCTCAAACAGCTACAACTTCTGTTCATTCCTGGCTACTCACTGGTGCACCCACAGAATCCCAGAATGGCAGGGGTTGGACCAGGCAGATTTTTAATATCTCCAGGTAGGAAGACTCTACAACCTCTCTGGGCAGCCTGTCCCAGTGCTTCATACATTTCAGATGTCCTCTCACATAAAGAGCAATTCCACCACCTTGCCTTGCTGGGCTGTCTTTCCTAAAAAGTATGTAGTCATCCATGACAGTATTCTGGTCATGTGAGCTATCCCACCAGATCTCTGTAATTGCAGCGAAATCATGGCCTTGCAGCTGCACACAGATCTCAAGTGCTTCCAGTTTATTCCCCATGCTGTGTGCATTGGTGTACAGGCATTTCAGAGAGGTAACTGAGCATGGAGATTTCTCTGGAGAGGTGTAAGAGGGTCCACCATAGCTTCACACACCATTGAAGTGGTTGGCCTTCTGGCTTTCATCTTGGGAGGCCGCTGAGGAACATTTGTTGTTGCTCTGGTTGGCCTGGCTTATTCCCCAGTCAGATGCGATGGCATGAGCATGGTCACTTTGGACCCTGCCCTCCAAGTCCTTCAGTTTAAAGCCCACCTCACCCAGTTGGCAGCTTACTGCCAAAGATTTCCTTTGTCCCTTCTAGACAGGCTGATACCATCCCATCCTAGCAGGCCATAGTCTTTGAAGAATGTCCTGTTGTCATGAAAGCCAAAACCCTTGTGATGGCACCAGCCATGAAGCCAGAAGCTGATACACTTTGTATGTCTATTTCTGCCTGCCCCCTTGCCTCCAGCTGTAAAAACTGAGGAAAACATAATTTGGACACAAATATTTTTCACTTACCTTCCCAGGGCTTTATAGTCTTCCTTGATTCTGCCCAGGTTCCGGCTTGTGGTGTCATTCATGCCCACATGAAAGCACAGCAGTGTGGAGTAGCATGTGTTCTTGACAAGCTGTGGCACCCTCTTGGCAATGTCTCTGCACTTTTGTGGTGTTTACCACACTTTCTGTCCTGCCAGCAGAGCTTCTCTGCAAGCACCTCCTAAAATATTTCAGTCAAACTGAGTCAGATTCAGTGGGATTGAAATAGGATTCAGTGGGAATCTTGCCTTTATGTCTAGTTTCTAAACAAATCCTAACAGTTAAATCAGCGTGAGTGTAGGCTAATTTATAGTGAATAAAATACACAAAGTCATGGCACCATAAATATTACCTGTTGTTATAAGTACCTTACACTCCCATATTTTTCCCTTTCATCACCAAAATCCTAAGCATAATTAAAATTCCTTCCATGATGATATCGTGCTTTGGAAAACCTTCCTCTTAAAAATCCAGTAACTAATTGGAAGTTACTTTATTTCCACCAAATCCCTCTGTGAGGCCCCCTTCTGGCAAATCTCCAGCTATAAAGATTTTGTGGCTGTTTCACATCCCTGTATTCCTTTTAATGCTCCTTCCTTCCCAATCTCCAATCTCAGAAGAAAAGCAAAAGAAACAGTGCTTTCCATACAATTCTGACAGCAGGGCCAATTCCCCAACAAACTGATTTGTTTGGTACAATCTATCCTTATTCTGTGTCTTCAGACAGAAAGCCCTTCAGGGCAGTCTGTCTCTTTTCTGTGCTTAAAGGACACAAAAGTCCCAGCCCTCACGGGGAACATGGATGCTATCTGGGTTTTAACAGATGCTTTGATCTCCCTCTACTATCAGGCCATCCCTACAAGACGTCGACTGCTGAGGATATTCTATATTTGTCATCAGACATTAAATCCACGTAGAAACAAATGCACATTTCTTCTTCATCTTCCAAAAAGGCTCCTTGTCCTTATTCTCCCTGTATGCCACCCTAAGCGCAATGAATCCATCCCCTACAATCTCTGAATCTGTGCTCACAATTTACCGCACACAGGACCCTGTAGTTGCAAGCAGCCTAATATGAGCTGACCCGATAGGAACCAAACCTCCTAATACACACATTCAAATATGGATTTTTGATCATACAAAAAATTGCAGATACAATAATCATAGAGGTAAGTACACGGAACAGAAATCCCTGCGAGCATTTTGACTCCGGTGTCTATATGGAGTTATGAAATCACCACGCAAATACAAAAGGTATTTTCTAAACTGCTCATCACGCTAGCCCCAAACCAAATTGAGTTACCTCATCAGTGAAGAAAATATTGCTTTTGATGGTAGGGTTGAGGTTTTTGGCAGGGTACCAGGGATCTCCCAGTGTGGCTGCCTGTATCACACAGGACTGTATATGGCTAGAGGGCAAAAATAAGATTCCCACTGTGCCAATGTATCAACTTTTGTAAACACAAATATGAAATGAAAAATAAGCGGCCAGATTATATCATGCCAGCGGTGCATGCCGTGTTTATTATTATAGTGCATATGCTCTGAATAAAAAGATCTTTGCGGGGGTTCCACTGTCATTCGCCTTCAAAATTAAGCATTGCACAGCAGCTGATGAGAATACTTTTCAAGCTGAAAAAGGTCATCCACGGAGAAATGTAGTTTTAAAATGTCTATATTTTTGGGGTTTTATTTTCTTACTATGGTGTGTCTCAGATCACTGTCAGTGAATGAACTGTGTCCAAAGGGAACCCTCGCTAAGGGCAACAGCTCTCCCAGCCTCTTCAGTCACCAGCTTCCTGCCATTGAGCGGGTTACGGAGAGGGTACACATTGTAGGAGTAGAATTTCACATAAACCATCTGTGACAAAAGAAATTTTAATTATTTGAATTGTTTCTTTTCACTTTATAATTTAATTAGAACTTTAATTTGAAACAGACCTGAGGAAAAGAAATAATTTTCTAAAGTTGTTTTGATTGTTCCATTTTTTAATTTTGGTAGAAGTTACCGTAATCATTAGAAATAATAACTGTTTCAGTCCAGTTTCCCTCTTTCAGTTAGCTTTGATATAAGTTCTAGATGAAATTTCTTCATCATAGCTGTAGGAAGGAGTTCATAGCTCTTACTCCAACCTATGTGAAATGTCTTTTTTTTTTCTCTGTTTGCCCAGAGACTGCATGTTTTTCTGAAAACAAAACAACAAATTTCTATACTTCATCTGAATCACAATTCTCACATTCTCACCTGCTTGGAGACTCTACTTTTTACTCTTCATTCACAAAGAATCCACAGGCACCACCGGAACGAGAGCTGTGCCAGGGGTAAGGCAGCTTCAAGATCAAACAAGAAAACAATGAAGAATAGGAAAACAAAACCACTTTAACTATACAAAGTCATTGTACATTCATACCATGAAGATTTCACTCATTACCACATCTCTGAACAAAAGGGCATGAAGAGGAAAGGCAGAATGATGTTAATGAGGTTGCAAAAATGTAGCTGAGAGAATTGTCCCTCAGGTTTCATATGTGTGTAATATAATCAGTGATGGATTAACATGGTGAAAGTGAGAGGTTTGGAAGCTTTTCTGAACCCAGGACAATGCCTGGCTTAAAAGTGGTGTGGTAGCTGTTTTGAACAGTCTCCCACAAAATTTTGCAATATTAAAATTTTCTAGTAACATTCCTGTTTTAGTCTTGGTAGAATTTATAATGAGAAAAGGCAGGAGTACCTACAGGGAGAAGGAAGTTAATGTTGTCCTGTCTGTAAGACTCTTGTTTAAATAAACATCCTACATCATGCTACACTGATGGCCCCAAAATACTGTAATGAACATTTTCCAAATGACATGATCAAAGTGCAACAAAATAAGCAATAGCGGCAGTACAATTAGAGAAATAGTAAAGGTGGTTCTAATGCATTTATTCTCCAAAGATCCCTTTTAAGACTTTTCTGTCCCAAATCCATCAGTCCAGAACTTTTCTATTTGCATATTTTTTGATCAGTGGTGCAGTTTGCACAGAACTCCTGTAATTGAAAAGTCAGTGCATGTACTGATTTTCACATCTACAAGTACAGAACAAATCCAGGGAATTATCTTATAGATATATTGTTGGCAAATGAGAAAGCTTTAGTGGTAAAAAAGAGGCTCTTTTGCTTGTTTGTTTAGGAAGGGCCAGGCTGTTAGGGATCAGATAGAAAAAGGGAAGGGTATTAGGATAGCAAGGTATGCAGGATGTAAACTACTCAGGACTGGCTGCTGTCAGTAATTCCAAGTAAAACTGTGTCTACTTTCTCTACCCTGTGGCTGAATTCACATTCCTCTCCAGAGAGTGAAAGACTCCAAAGATCTTAGCATGAGAAGGATAGTTTTAGGCTACCGGATATGGCTTATTTAAATATGCAAGCCTAGGTTTAGAATCACAATGTTTGCACTCACTCTATGGCGGCATCCAGATTTCACTGAGTATTTCTCTCACTCAAGAGCTATTTAATCTGTTGATAATGGTAAAAAGGGGCAAGTAAAGATGTAGAGTCTTCAGCATTTATCTAGTTCCAAGAGCACATACAGATTGTTGATTAGAAAGATGATAGACAGGTATCTTTTTATTTTCAAAAATGTGCACAAGATTCTGTTTCACTAAGTATAAAACACGAGTTAATAGGTCAAGTTTGGAAAAGCATACATTTCTAGTGACAACCATTTTCCAAGAAGCTCTGATTCTCAGCTGCCTAATAGGACTGTGCTCACCACTGCTGTTTGTGTTTTCTCTTGCTCTCTGCTTCTGGCAAACACATGCATCAACAACTACAGCCTGTCAATCCTGCAGCCTCATGTTTGTAATGCGCCCGCTCATTTGATGTAGGTTCTCACTGGCTTTTCCACCTCAGCCATCACTTTGTGTTGCTGTTCCTATTTGTTCATAAAGGAGAATCTGACTATTCTTTCATTTATCATCTTTTTTAAAACTAAAATCTATGATATTAAAATTTTCCATCATTATCATAGCAAACACAGACATTATCTTGTCTAGGACAAAACCTAACCAAACCAAACCAAACCAATCAGCTTTTGGCATTTACAAACGTTGCAGTTTCAGCCCAAATGATAAAAAGCTGTACTAGCTAAGGATGTTAAATAATGAATGAATACACATGCATATAATCAACTGTTTACAGATTTCTGAAAGATATATTGAATTTGCATTATGCATGACACCAAAGCTGTTGTTGAAATGAAGTTCATCCAAAAGGCATTTCAAAAATTACATGACATTTAAGAACTGTTAAGACTAAGTCTGACATGAAAGCAGTTAGTATTGCATTCAAGACCGACACACAAATAATCGATGAATAAACAATGGAAAAACAGTGCTGTGAGTTTCAGTAAACACAACGTATACTTAAACATGCTCCTTTGCTTCCATGGAAATACTTGCATATCCTATGCCAGTTAACTTCATAAGATGGGTGAGACCATCAAAGACCACAGCTCTTCCAAAGGGTCCTCTTCCCTCAACTCCACCCACCTTCCTACTCCTGGTGGCACTCTCCTTTCTTTTATTTTTACTTGGCTCTGATGTGTGCTGGATCCTTTTCTGATTTGGTTCAAGTTACAAAGCAACAGGGAGTTTTGAAATAGGAGAGGTCTTAAACAATTTGTAGATGACCTCATAGCGCAGGTTGTATTCCAGTAATCTCACTTGTTGGTCAAGTATTCATTCAAAAGCCACATACTGTTCTTAATACAAAATTGCAAATTTTGCAGGCTTATAGAAGGCTAATACAGACATCAGAAAGGTCTTCTTTTCTGTGGACTGCTCCTAAGAAGTAATGTGATCAAATGGCCACCTACAGAATATTCATGAGGGTAATGGTCTTTTTAAAGATCTTTTCTTAAGAATTATCCAAAGCAATTGGTGGATGCCTTAACACGTTATCCCAGGCTGAGGAACAATCTGAACAGATTCTGAACCAGATAACAATCAGCTACTAAACAGAAGTTTCACAGGATTCTCCACAGTGACATCTTTTCAAAACATCTAGTTTTCCACACAGTCCAAGATACTGTCTTATACTAATGCCAGCTAAAATCATAAGCTTTTGTCTACAAGGGGTCTTAACATTACAGTGTAGGATGATGTTGATTCATCTATACTAGGAATAACGGACAGTTTCTGCAATTTTTTATGATGCTTAAAAATCACCTCCAAAACTTTGAACACTCATAGTTAATTTAGCATCTGGTGGAAGTCACTAGAATGATTTATCTCATTTTACACATAAAAAGAATAAGTTCATACTGTGTAAGGATTGAATAATGTACATTCATATAGTTTAAATTGTTTCAGTATTTAGCCCCTGGTTGAGTATGTCTCATGTCTTCTTGTTCACAAACTTGTCAAAACAGTGGATAAGGATAACTAACTTTGAATTTTCAGACTGGGCATGATTATTGAGACAGAATTACAACTGTGTGGTTGGCTCATGCATTTTTCCATGTGAAGAACAAAGCTGCATCATATATAGAATATCATGGCAAATATTCCACAGTAAGTTGAGATTTGATCTTACTATTTGATTTTAATCAGTTTATGCAGAATTTTTACACCGGTTTTATTTTTTAGCAGTTACTCTAAAGTCATCATTTTATTATAGTAGTTACTCTGAAGTCTTTATTTCATCAAAGTCAATCTGCTGTAACCTGCTGCAGGTTTTAAGGTTCAAATCTGAAAAAAACAAAACATAAGAAACACACAGTTCACTATGATTTTAATAGCACTTTCACAGTTCTATTTCACAAAATATCAACCAAAACAAACTGCATTTTCCTGTGTTAGGGGTTCCTTCTGTAGTAATAAGGTTTACTTATCTATATTATGACACCTAAAACCTACTAAATGTTACTCTGTCTTCAAGAATGACCTACTATGTCAAAATGTTTCATAGGCAATTTTACAACAGATGGCTGTGAAGGGTACATGCTATTTTGTGAAAGATTCCAAAGTGCCTACGTGGTAATTTCTTTTTTCAAAATTTAAAAATAACATAATGAAATATTATTACTATTGCTTTCAATGTCTGTAGTAAATAAAAATTAAAAAAAAAATACTGAAAAATTATGCTATTTTTGCTATACTCTCATGTACCATAGTGTACAATAACACCTATAGTTGGTTAAAAATAGTATTTTCACAATGACTGCTGGGGGTTTATTTTATCCAGATACTATACACATTTGTAATCTTACTTACAAACAAGTATTCCAAGTATATCAAACAAATATAACGTGCTCTAAATCCAGGTTTTTTATAGAGCTGTTGTGCTGAATCAGAAGCAAAGTGTGCAATTAAAAAAAAAAGGAGAAAAAAAATAAAAAGGAGAGACATATTGTAATAGAAATTATCTTGCTGCTTGAAGATTGCTATGTATCCTGGGTGTTACGACCTCAACTGGAAGTTATGTATGAGGGTGCATGAAATCCATTATATTGTACTGTGTTAGAAGTACCAGAATGAAGAGAATCGTTCTGAGATCTTGAGACTGGGAGAGGCCATTTTCTTGTACCAGTGCCCCACTGCGGGAACTGAATATGTCCGTTCTCCAGGGCTCTTATCGGAAGCACTCAGAAAGTGAATAGAACTGCAGATAGTTCTAGCAGTGCTTAGAAGTCTCTGTTCGATTCTCTGAAGTCTCTAAAGCTATTTAGTAACAGATTTTTAGAAAACTAAAAAAATCAAGAGGAAGCTGAAAGATCTCTTGTATGACTCTTCAAACAGCTTTCTTGTAATCTACATAATCAAAATGACAAAAGAAAATTATTTGAAGGTTAGAACATACTGATAACTTACAACAAGAGATGTGATTGGTCCTTTTACATTTACCAATGTGATTTCAGAGGAACACAGTTCAGGAAACAGTCTGACACAGAAGAAAAAAATATTTTGAGTTTATATTTACCTTTCAATATATTATTATGGTGGTAACGATAAACTCCCAGCTGACCCTGAACTTGTGTGGGACTTGCTGCTCCACCTGGATGCATACAAGTCCGTGGGGCCCAATGGGATTCATCCCAGGGTGCTCAGAGAGCTCGCTGATGTCATTGCAAGCCCTCTCCCGGTTGACTGGAAGCTGGCAAATGTTGTTCCAATTTTCAAGAAGGGCAAGAAAGAAGACCCTGATAATTACAGGCCTGTCAGTCTCACCTCAGTGCCTGGTAAAATTATGGAGAAAATTATGCTGGGAGTTGTTGAAATACACCTGAAAGACGCAGTCATTGGTCACAGCCAACACGGGGTTGTGAGAGGAAGCTACTGTTTCACAAACTTGGTTTCATTTTATGACAAGGTCACCCAAATGGTTGATCACAGGAAGCCAGTTGATGTCATTTTTTCAGATTTCAATAAATCTTTCAATACTGTCTCTCACAGTATCCTCCTGGACAAACTGTCCAGCGTACAGTTTGACACAGAATGCGATGGGTGAGCAACTGGCTGAGGGGTCAGGCCCAAAGACTTATGGTAAATGGGGTTACATCAGGCTGGCGGGCAGTCACTAGTGGGGTGCCCCAGGGCTCCATTTTAGGGCCAGTTCTTTTTAATGTTTTCATAAACAACTTGGATGTAGCACTAGAAGGTGCTCTAGGCAAGTTTGCAGACAATATTAAATTGGGAGGAGCTGCTGATTCCGTCTAGGGTGGAGAGGCCTTGCAGAGAGACCTGGACAGATCAGAGAAGTGGACAATCACCAACCGCATGAAGTTTAACAAAAACAAGTGCCGGATTCTGCACCCGGGTAGGGACAGCCCTGGCTGTACATACAGACTGGGGGGTGAGACACTGGAGACCAGCCATGCTGAGAGGGACTTGGCGGTCTTGGTCGACAGCAATCTGAACATGAGCCAACAGTGTGCCCTGGCTACCAGGAAGGCCAACCGTGTCCTGGGGTGCATCAAGCAGAGCGTTACCAGGTGGTCTAGGGACGCAACTGTCCCACTCTACACTGAGCTGGTGCAGCCTCACCTCGAGTACTGGGTGTAGTTTTGAGTGCCAGAGTACAAAAGGGACATAAAGCTATTGGAGCGTGTCCAAAGGAGGGCAACAAAGATGGGGAAGGGTCTAGAGGGGAAGATGTATGAGAGGCTGAAGTCTCTTGGCTTGTTCAGCCTGGAGGAGATGAGATTGAGGGCAGACCTCATGGCGGCCTACAGCTTCCTCACGAAGGGGAGTGAAGGGGCAGGGGCTGATCTCCTCCCTCCGGTGACCAGCGATAGAACCCGCGGGAACAGTGTGAAGCTGCAACAGGGGAGGGTTAGGCTGGAGATCAGGAAAAGGTTCTTCACCCAGAGGGTGGTGGGACACTGGAACAGGCTCCCCAGGGAAGTGGTCACCGCACTGAGCTTGGCTGAGTCCAAGCAGCATCTGGAAAACGCTCTCAGTCATCTGCTCTGATTGGGCTGGTCCTGTGTGGAGCCAGGAGTTGGACTCGATGGTCCTCATGGGTCCCTTCCAACTCAGGATATTCTTGATTCTATGATTTTAACATTGTGTGGAAATCTGAGCTTATATGGATATTAGTTTGTGATGTTTACTGGAAGAAACTTGAGGAAATCGGTATCTGGGATGGGAAGAAGGCCTGTGCTTACCCTGTATCAACCACAACGGTCAACATTATAGTCTGATAGGAAAAGGCTACCTCTGTAACTCCTTGAAGGATGGAAAGTTTTGGAATATTCTTTATGAATGCTATGTCTAAAAATTAGGTTATACGACAGGGTGATAGGATACCTAATGGGGGAAAGGAAAGAATCAGAATTCCAATGCAAGCAAAATCCTGATGGATTAATGGCAGTGAAAATCTGATACGTAGCTGATCTCCATCCCAGAACATTGATCAAAATGTCCTTCCAAGATTATCTAAAGATTCCTTTTTAACAGATTTCCCGTTAATGCATTAATCTGATACACAAACAGTGTTCTTCATAACTCCTACACCACGCTGCCATTTTTGAGGCTTTGAGGAGCTTGTACTAAACATCTACATTTTCAATGTAACCCCAGGAAAGTTCTGTGGTAGGCAGAGAGCTGCACTTTCTGGGTCAGTGCTCCCACATCTTACAGAGCAGTGAGTTATCTGTGGAAGATGGGACTCACTGTCACAGACAATTCCTGGAGTTTCTGGTAATGAAAATGAACTATATTAAGGGTTAGGCTTCATCTCTATTTAAAGCATAATTTTGTAGTATATTGTGAATATGTAAGAAACAGCCTCTATTTAAAATATTTGCAGAATAAGTATTAAACACATGAAACCTACACAAACATTCACATCAGTGGAATTAGTGGGAAGTTAAATTACTAGCATTTTACACTTCTTTTGCACTACATTTAGAGAACCTGTAGGTATCAGAGGAAAAAAAATGAAGCTGTTCACACATCACTAATAAAATGGGAGAAATACAAAATAAAAAATTTTAATCTGAGGGAAAGAATATTTGATTTTCATGGTATTCACATATGTCCATCAAAGTAAAATATTATTCTTACAGTTCAAGCAAGATTTCAGTTGTTCTATCTACATTTTGTGTGCAAACAGGAATTCTGAATTTAATTTGTGACTGAACCACTATAGACTTTAATAGCTTGTGATTATACAAAGTTCACATAACTTGTTTTAAGCTGTTTGAATACAGCATGACAAAAGCAGCTGAATGTGATCATCTCTTTTCATTAATCTCCTACATGATTTTCTCTTTAATAACTTAACAGGAATGTGATCAAAGAATTAAATGCTTTCATATTCCTGGGCTTAGAGGAAGTTAAGAATAGCAAATACCTTTCAAGAAGTATTCAGATCTCAGAGAAAATATTGTTTTGAGGATACTTTTCCCAAGTTAATGTATTCTCACAGGTGATGTGCTTTCATGTTTAGGCTAAGCCAAAATTCCTGACTAATTCTACAAAGAATTTGATAGTGATTTTACAGAATTAATGAATCATCAGGAAATAATTATCAAAGCCCAGCTGACTGGGTTCCTATTCAGCACTTCTGAATCACTGCTCATTGAGCAAAGCAGTCACTGGACAATGGGGGTTTTGCCTGAGCAAAATGTGAGTCAGGAGACCTGGACTCCCATTGTCTTCACTGGGACTTTTGCCTGCATATGGAGTGAGCTGGGACTTCTGGTGAATGGGAGCCATTCACAGAGCAGTGCAGTAAAACACCCAATACATCACCATTTTGAAGTTAACACTAGGTGGTAGACATAACTGGAAGAAATACAGACATTTTTGGAGCCATGTGAAAGACTTGTATCAAGCAGCACTTCAAATGCATTGTCTCTTATTTCCCCCTATTTTGGCCTAAATGTTTTTGTTTCAAAGGGTATCTGGCTGTTTTTTGCTCGCACATGCCCTTTGGTTTAACAAATTAATTAAAATAATTTCCTAGTTGTGTTGGCGGAAGAGACATCCCTGTTTGGAGGGGAAGAGTTGACATCCTCGCAGTTGAAGACGGAAATCTGTTCCACCATCCATACCCTCTATCATTGTTTAGTTGGAGGAAGGAGAGATTACGAACTAACAGTTCTCAGCATGCTGCCGTGTAAGTGCATATCCACTGATTTATAGAGACACTCCCAGCTATACATTTGTGATACAAACTCCTCTGTGAACACATCAGTATAAGTGAGACCTTCATACCCCTTTTCCAACCCAGCTGACAGTTGGTAGTAGAACACAGGGAAAAGCTAAAGGTGAAACAAGGAGGTAGAGTGAAGTAGAAAAGAAGAACAAAATAGCAGGACAAGAAAGCCTACAGGGAAAAGAGAACATGAGAGAGCAAAGGGCAAAAGAGTGTTACAGACTACACATAGAAGGAGTATAAAATAAGGGAAAGTTTGGAATAGGTGTCTAAGAACCAAACAGAGCCAAGATCTAAGCTTCCCTCAAAACCTGGCTTCACTGATTCAGATGAAAACAAAACCTGCCGTTAAGCGTTTTTCTCTGACTCAAAGAAAAGTAGTGGTGGGCTAAGGAGTAAAAAAGGGAGGTAGACTTAATGGAAGTAAAGGGACAGGGAGAGCTATGAACCTTCAAAACCACGAGGAGTAGTTGCCTTACCAAGGAAGAGAGGACAAGGTGGGAAGGTAGTGCTCTCCTGGGGTACAAGTTCAGAAAGGAGCAGAAGGGATGGAGTAAGTGACTGCATGAAAAAGCAAACCTATTATGTGTTATCTAGTGACTCTGTAAACGAAGGGCAGGATGCTATACCATAGCTGCAATATTTGATTAATACCTTTCTTTTAACAATTTATGGTCTCAATGAAAAGACTACTGTTCTTTCAACAGATGCATTTATAATGTATGTCAACAGTTTTCTTTGTGTATCAAATAAATCTAAATAAAACTAACATACAGTGTGTCAATCCTTTGTGTTTTATAGAAATGACAGTTTTAAAAGGTGGACTCAACACATTTCTGTTTCTTGATTTTTCTTATTTTTTAATTACAATTTTCTAAATTTCTTTTATACAAGAACAATACTCATACCCTCTCAGACGCTGAGTGAAGAACCTAGTCCCTCTGAACAGAACTAATTGAGCTAATACATCACATCAGTGATACGTCATTTTTCCTTTGAAACATACTTGTTCACCCTGCTATCTAATGCTTAACTTTTCTATAGATCTGATGACAGGCATTTGATCACTTTTCAAAAAGAAAAATGAGTAATATTAGAGGACTGTTCCTATTTTCTTTTAAGTAAGTCACAGATTACCAGTGAGTTCAGTGGGCCCTGGATCCCAACAGAGAATGGAATTTCAGAATGAAAAACACAGCAAGGAAATAAATGCTGACCACCACACAGCCTGAGCATCTGGGTGCCAGGGATACTCCAAAACAGAGATATTTTGAGATCTTCCATGGTATATTAAACAGAGATCATCTAGAAGAAAGCAGTGACTTTAAATCACCTCAGCCTATGTGAACTGAAAAGATAGAAGCAAAGACGACTTTCTGCCATTCTGTTTTCCAAACTTCATGCTGCTTTTTCCCTTGAAGAAAATTTGCATGTTTTCTCAGAGCCTTTTTCTTTCTCACAATAAACAATGCAAAGCCTTCCTGCCAAAAAAATGTCCAAATGCTAAACAGTTGCTATTATAGTCATTATTATAACAGCAACTTTGAGCTGTGTGCTTTTAAATTATAATTATTTTACAAAGGATTTTTATGTGTCTTGATTGCACTAATTATGATTCCATAGTAGTAAATGTGTATCTTAAAAGTCATGTTAGCTTACCGCTCCAAATAAATGAATTTCCTTAAATGAATTTCATACAGATGAGTGGCTTGCTTTGTATTTATCTTACTTGCTATGCTAACAACACACTAGGATGTATTAACCAGCTGATAAGCCATTGTTTCATTATAAAAGTAACTATGGACAAAGATGTCAAATGAACAGCAATGTTTTATATGAAAAGGGTTTCCTGCCACTAATACCAGATTCTGAAATGCACATTTCTCTTTAGTCTTGTTTCTCACCTATCTGCCCTTGCTTTGTTTAAAGAGATCATGTCAAGAAAAGAAAGTGACGTAAAAGGAAAAAGAATCTGAGACCATGTCTGTTGTACAGGCTAGCACATGTACTAGTGATAAGCCTGTACCCTTTGCAAAGAACATCCGGTATAAAGAGCATCACAAGATCCAAGAAAAAGGCTTCTTCAACAATGAGTCTGGTAGGGAATAAGGACAGAAAGCAGTTCAGTCAGTGGGGTGCCCACCAACAGTGCTGTTACCCCAAAATAGGACCTATGTGGGATCATTGCTCTATTGCCACCATGACCAGCAGGGACTGAAGGTCACGATTTGGAGTACTCGTGACAGAGTGTACTTCCAGCCAGAGCTTCCCCAGGAGACTCTCAGCAGCTCAGTCAACTCACAAGCTACTGAAGTTTACAGCTGATCAGAGTAAAGGTTTAAAAAAAAAAGAAATCAGGAAGAGGAAACAGAGAGGCACCTGAGAGAAAGGGTGTAGCAAGCTCCTGGCTCCAGTGCCACATTCTTTTGTAACTTGCCACAATGCTGTATTAACTTTTCAAATGAACCTTCTGCCCCTTGGCACCCATTTAAGGGGTTGCCACTAGGTATGGGAAAGCCAGTGAAGCCGTACTATACAGCGGTTTGGATCTGAAATGCTATCAGCTATCAATGCGATCCCATTAGATTTCTTACAGTGACACAATCCCATCCTATCTCCCATCCTTCCTAGACAACCTTGCCTATTCTTTGGTGAGAATTGCTCCATTGTACATACAGACATTCACATTCTTGATAAGACAGTCAGGGGAAAAGTTCATGAGCCACATCCCCTGCTGCTATAACTTCATTTCCCTTCCCCCTTCTCCCCTGAGTGAGTGGGTGATCTGACGCCCTGTGTTGAAAGGAAACAAGGTTGTCTATTCAGCTGCAGTCAGACATACAGCATGTATTAAGGCCCAGACAGTCCATGATGCTGAATGGAGATAGTAGAGGTTCATGTTTCTCTGCTGGGAATTTTCACAGAGCAGAAAAGAAGTGCCTCGTTTTTCTTGTACAACCTCCGAGTGACAACTGACAGCATAAAATCACAATTATTCTCATAGCACAAGACTTGAAAATGTAGGGGAAAAAAATCACCAGAAGGATTTGTTGGCTGGTTTGAATGAGCAATGTTAAGGCTGCAATGGGAAACTAAATAGAAATGCAGAAAATCTGAGTCCTGCAGGTTAGACTGGACATTGCTACTCATCATTCTGCTCAGGCTCTGGCAAAACACCTTCCTTTTGAAATGTTCTTTTGATGGAATAATAGCATTTTATAATAATCATTTAATCTGTACCACCAACTGAACATTTTACAACATAACTTTTATTGGCAACATTGATCATTTATTGATCAATGACTTTCAATGTATCAAAAATAAACTCAAGTTCAGTGTAACCAATACAGGAAGGTTCCTACTAAAAGTGACCAACAGCAACATGCTTTGATTCATATCATGGAGTGGTCTTAGAAGGCGTGAACTGGATTCCTTCAGGAGAAACAAAACCAGATCATACAGTCTAAGCACTATGGGGTGTTTGGGCCACAAAACAAGGTTAGAACTAATCCAAAGTAACACTCCTGTAGTGCGTACACTGCAAAACGTCCTCAATACCAACTACACACATACAGATCTTTTCCTGAAGCTCCTCGTATTTGCTAACAGAACACAGACTATGTCTTTTTTGATGTGTATAGGGCACATGTAAGTATATAATTTACAGCACACTATCTCTTCACACTGTTTACAATAAAGCAATGTGTTAACTCTCATTGCATCAGATCTTCATAAAAAATGAAGTATATTTTTCACATTTGGATGGCCAAAACTGGGGTATTTGTCAAATCTCACTCTGATAAACAGATTTGAAAACAAACAAACACCAAACTTCATTTCTCATACTCATTTTAGCATGCTCAAAAAAGCAAGAGACAACAAGTATCTTAGGAAAAAAAACATACCATGATCCTGTGGAAATATCCAGGAGCCTAAGGCTGTCTCTTACCTCTGCCAACTATTTGCTAACTTGTATGGTTTAAATTTGACCTTTTAGAGACTCAGTTTCTTCATTGGTACAACAGGGCATGATGGTAATTAACAGGTCTAAGATGGATTGGACCTTGCAAGGGATTTATATATGTATATACCCTTATTTTGTCCAACATAATTGAAGTCTGGGAACATACTGACACATTCAATCACAAGAATTTTACTCCAGTTTTGCCACTGTGGTTTCAGTAATACTTCACTGAGCTTCTACCCAAAACTGTAAAACTTCAAAGACTCAGCCAATATGAATTTATACTGTTAATTTATTAATATGAAGATTGGGTTACTTTAGATATTAAAAAGCTTATTTCAGTTGAGATCCTTGCATTCTCTTACTAGATTTATTACTATCTGTGAAATGAAAGGGTTGTACAATCTGTTGCTTCATTTCCACTTCTTGCATTTGCTACAACTGGCTTCCCTGGGCTTTTGTTTGATGGTTCAAGTCAGCTGAAAATAACAATACTTTATGTTTGAACAGCAGCTTCCACTCTAATACCTTTACTTTTTTCACAAAGGCACTCAGATACTTTGCCGACATGCAAAGCACATTTACTGACCGATTTTGTTAGCCACAACCAAACAGGGCTTGAGTTCACCATGATGTGTGATTTCAGCTGGCTGAATTCAGACTGCCTGTGAGGATGAGGTTCAGTTAAAGCCAGTCCTTGCCCTATGCTTGCATTTCCCTGCTTTGTGAGCCACCTGGTGCATTGGTCAAGAAGGGCTGAAACTGAAACTCAAAGCACAAATTAGATCGCTAATACATGTGCTGAGTTTGGCTGGGGTAGAGTTGATTTTCTCCATAGTAGCTAGCATGGGGCTGTGTTTGGGATTCGTGCTGAAAACAGTGCTGATAACCCAGAGATGTTTTCGTTACAGCTGAGCAGGGCTTGCACAGAGCCAAGGCCTTTCCTGCTCCTCACACCACCCCACCCGTGAGTGGGCTGGGGGTGCACAAGAAACTAGGAGGGGTCACAGAGAAAGAAGGGGGTGAAGTTCAGAATGATGGCACTTTGCTTCCCAATTCAGTGTTACACGTGATGGAGCCCTGCTTTCCTGGAGATGGCTGAACACCTGCCTCCCATGGGGAGTGGGAATGAATCGCTTGTCTTGCTTTGCTTGCACGTGTAGCTTTTACTTTATCTATTAAACTGTCTTTATCCAAACCCACAATTTTTCTCACTTTCACTCTTCTGATTCTCTCCCTCACCCTGCTGTGGGGGAGTGAGAGAGCGGCTGCGTGGGGCTCAGCTGCCGGCCGGGGTTGAACTACAACAATCATAGAATCATAGAATCATTAAGGTTGGAAGAGACCTCAAGGATCATCTAGTCCGACTGTCCCCCTCCCACCTGTCACAATATGACAGCACAGATAGGCTTATCATGGCCTTATGTCATTCCTTGTTGATTTTTTGTGAAAGAAAGCCCTGAAGCATTTAGAAATTATTTTGTCAATGTAGAATTCGTGGTAAGACCAGTGATTGTCACTCTGTGTTACTCTACAAAACACACCAAAGTTTTTGTATATTCTTAGTGTTGGCTGATCCAATCTGAAGTCTACAATGTTTCTAATAACTTCTATGTTTTAAGTTGCTCTTCCTATGAACTAATGATATGACTGAAAATTACAGACAGAAGCACTTAATCAATAACATTTTAAATTTTTCCTAGCCCTAATAGTAAATACTGTGTACTAACTGTGTTACATATATTGTATGTGGAAAAGGAAATTCCGGGGCATTGTAATTTTCTGTGTTGCAGGGTGGCGCTGCATGATGAACTGTGACTCATTTATTGCTATCCAGGAATATCTAAAATACATCTTTAATGTAAAGGATAATACACTTTATATACTATAGTTTCCTTATTTCACCATCAAAGTTAAAATCAATAAAAGAAATGGATGTCAGGAAAGGAAGGAGAGAGGAAAGAAAGAAAAAATTTAACAAGATCATGTTGCCAAAAAGCCAATATTATTTTTTTCTAGGCACTGTGTAATAATGTCTGCTGCTCCCTGAGAACTAATAAGAGTATCACTGCTGAAGTTAAGCTAAGCTTACTGTCTATTTTCATTTTGTCTCACCAAATAGCTAATACTCTGACAGAATTATCCTCCTTTCTCATAGACTTCATTATTAATGAAAGCATTAAATGATGACATGCTTTTGGATCATCTCATTTGGGGCCTGACCCCTGTCCCATTAAGGCAACTGGAACATTACTACTTATACGAAGAGAGGGCCGAATGAAGTCCTTATCTGGGCGGTTTCACAGAATGCATGCCATACTCCAAAAAGAAAGATCAAACAAGCAGATTACTAAAGCCCAGAGGTCACTTGAGAGGTCAGTTCCCATCTCCAGGCAAAATGGTGAGAGCATTTAAAAACTGCACCACGAAAAATAAGAATGAGAGAGACATTTAAGCTGCCAGGTATAAGAAAACACAGCAAGTGTTTCTGTCTTTGGAACACAAGCCGTCAGGATTTTTTCTTGCTTTTTTAAGTGAATGAATAAGTTAATTTAGCTGCTTTCTTTCTTTCTTATGCTAGATACCTAAGATCAAGATTCTGCAGTACACAGTTCAATCTCCAACATATATTAATCACAAGTAAGTTTCCATTATATGCTAAGATTATTTTTCTGTACATTATACATCATTATCTGAAGTACATTTCAAGCAAAACCATTCCTGTGACTGTGTGGAAGTAATGCTGCCCTTGATGTTATTTCACACCTAACTAATTTTTGTGTGTCTAGTACATAAGATTATTTCTGTACACTTAAAATAACTTTCCAGGAAAAAATCACTGAGAGTCACATAAACTATAAACAAACTTCTTATATTGTATCTTTAGCATAAATTTCCATTTACAATATTTGTTCATCTTAGAAAGAACTACACTTAAAAATCTCATGAAAGATGCACTGAAATACAATTATTGAATATTTTAAACTGACTTTACCAACATTTAAGATGGAAGTGTTCCTCTAAAAAGTGAAAGAAAGTCTTTAGGAATTCCCCTGACTCTCCTCTGGAAATATCTATTCAATAGCACAAACTTCTGAATGCTAAAAAAACCTGAAGGCCACTTATTTCTCAGAAGTGGATGCTTTACGCTTTTGCCTTCATCATTCATTCCACACTATTGAAACAGTCTGAATGGGGCTTAGTACCAGTGAGTTTAAATTGCTAAACAAGAGGCAAGTCTCATCATGTGTTTTGAATATCTATAAGAAACATACAAAGAATTATAGATGATTACGTTTTTCTCTATTCTTGATAATGCTCGAGTTGCTTGTGGAAGATGTGTCTGGTTCCCCACCCTGGGAAAAGTAGATCATAAATAACTGTCTTTAAGAGTTAGAAAGTATGTGACAGCTTCACACCATACCTCTTTTTAGAACTACCCAGCAAGCTCACGTATTTTACCATTTATTTTAAAAAGCACAGGAATGTGCTGCAGTGATACGCAGTCACGTTTAGGCTTTTGAGGCTGGCCCGTCTGAGTATCTGAGGAAGAAGCGCTCCAGCCTCCCCTGCTCCGTGCGTGTGCGACCCTGCAGCTCCTCCTGGGTTCTGGTTTCGCGTTTCTAACGAAGCTGAACTGACAAAGCGTGAAAGTGGTCTAAAAGAAAAAACAAAGCAGGCGACCCCGCTTTCGCTGTGCCAGGGCTAATCAATATTCCAGCAGCTCGGCTCTCCCCTCTCTGATGTGCTCCTGGCTTTTTCAGAGCTGGGCTCGGAGGCCCCTCCCCTTTCCTTAAGTTGCGGTGACAGTAAGTTGCTGCGTGCCAGAGCACATGCGGGTCGCCCGTGCCCGGAGCCTCGCCGCCCCGCTCCGCAGCCCCGGTGTGCCTGCGGGGAGCCCTCTGCCTCGGCTGCCCCGCTGCCCGCAGCGTGGTGAAGACCTGGGAAGGTGAGCTGGTCCTTGCGTTCGGCGGGGTTTTGGCTACGAAATCTTAATTTTTCACTCTCTGCCTTTTATGTTACTTAATGTAACGATCCTTTTGGATGTATCCACGTTCTTTCTCGGTCTTAATGTGAGTTGTAAGGGACAGATTAGCTGCATTCATCCTCTTGGAAAGAAAAGGCACTGTGAATGAATTTTTTAATTTATTTTTTTCAAAATACTAAAACTAATTGTTCCGAAAAAAAAATCCTGCTCGCACGCAGCAGTCATGTCCAGACTGGAACACTTACTAATTTAAATATCTGGCTCAGTCTCATACTGTTTCCACACTCTGAAGAAGCAAAGCGTATAGCGTTTTGTTATAATTCAGAGAGGATATTGCATCAAGTACCAATCTTGAAACATATGGTAGAAGCAGTAATCAAATCCCATCAAAATAAATGTGTTACAGCATGGTATTTCCTCTAAAACATGCTGTTTGGAAACCCTGTGTATTTATACTATAAGTGCTTCCTAGGGAAAAAAAAAAAAGGATTTAGGCAATAGTTTTGTTAAAAGTAAGACGTTAGAGTTGCACTGTGTGTGAATGGAGAGAGATTTCAGTGGAAGCAACCAAATCTATACATTCATTAATTCCTAATTTCTTCATAAAAACATGCCAGTGTATTAACTAAGACTTAAGAAAATAGGATTCTCAGTCTGGAAAATACTTCTGTGTATACTCCATTATTAAATAAATTCATACTAAGCAGCCACAAAAAAAAATAATCTTTAAATGAAAAGTAATATCCTAATGAGGGACTTTTAATACTGGAACATTTAAAGTTAAAATCAAACTATATCTTCATAATTGCTGTCAGGCCAAGCTAAGCATTACTTTGCAGCGTGAATTTGTATTACAGTCTGAAGCGACAAGCTAAGTGGGATATGACATCTGATGTTTTACAGGTGTGCTCTGAATAGTTTATACACTTCAAAGATGAATGTTACCAACATAAAACTGTCAAAGGCATATCATCTAAATAGTGGCTGAGGGATAAACAAACTATTCCTCCTGCGTTTGGCCATGTGAAAAGGAAGAATTTAGCCAATACATTCAACCATTTAAAACCAGCTCAAATGCAGAACATTTTAAATGTACCAGTTCAAGCTAAATATTTCTCTCCAAGGGTTAATGGGAAGGTGAGCTAGAAATTTTTTCAGATAATATGGGCCTGCTACACAGATGAAAAGCAAGGCTGACAGTTTTAAACATTATAGCACCTCACTACTTCTACGAGTTGTAGTAATTTGACATTAGTATATCTCTAGCAAATGAAAAAAAACATTTTTACATTGCATGATAGCAGTTCAGATTAATTTCTCTAGACACAGGACACATATCTGATCAGTCCATATAAACCTTCTTTCAAAGAGTTCTTTAACAGCCATTGAGGCTATTTATCAAAAACTGCAATCAATAACTTAGATATGACAAACAGTACAAGGTTTTATGGAAACATAAAGGATGTTAGCTTCCATGTAATGATACGGCTAATCATTCCTCTAAAATCGTATTGCTATATTTGATATTTCTTGCCTTGCAGGTTTCTCCAGTACTTCCCACGGAAAAGGGTTTTCCACTTTTCTGAAGGGATATTGACAGAAGTTAATTGTAAAAGAAAACTTTGTACAAGATAAATGACTAAAGGTAACGGAGAAGACCCAAAAACTGGCACTAGGATGGAACGCATTCAACAAGGAGTCCGGAAACGTACACTTTTGGCAAAAAAAAAAGTGCAGAGCATAACAAAGGATGATGTTAAAAGTTATTTATTGAGGAATGCCTTTGTGCTCTTCACCGTTGTTGCTGTGATTCTCGGTAAGTAATTTGTTCAATAGGAATATTCTGTTCTCCAGTGCATTTGACAATGACGATTTGCCTGGGCGATTTGCATTACAAATGAGATTTCAAATTCTTCTGCACTGGTAAGAATGTTCTGGCTTGGAGAGATTTAGCTTTGACAACTGCACGTTGAAGCTTAGGAAACAACCATTTAATTATTCTAGTATTCCTAAGGAGAATTTTGGTGAAAAATAATCAGCTGTTTTATGGATTCTTCTCATAAAGAATCGGATACAATAACTGAATTGAATGTTTTCAATGAAATCCTTCTTCTACCAAAGCCAGCTGCAGCAAAATGCTGAGGATGTGACTTTTATTTACTTAATCTATCAAAAAATAACACCTTGCCATGACAAACAGAAGTCATTCTGACAGGAATGTCACAAGACATTTGTAAGCAAAGGTAGATATTAGAGCCTCAGTCTTTTCAGTTTTCCCTTGACAAATACAAAACAATCAAACGTAAGTACAAGCTTGTGCTCTCCCAGTCACTCACAATCTTAAACATGCATCTTTCAGATGCAATTGGGGCAACAATGGCAATGGCCCTTATTCAAAGGACTGCAAGATAGCACCTGATTAAATGCCTTTTTAGAGTATATGGAGAGGAATCCAGAACATCAAACAACATTTAGATTTGGAATGCACCAAAATGTAAATTTAAAATATTGCTACACATTTTGAATTTACATTTGAAAAGGAATCTTCTGAGAAACGCACAAATTTTTTGGACAACTTTTCCTTTATATAATTATGTGAATCGCTTTGGGTAATTTTCCTTTAACTACAGATTTTCTAAGTGACACCATATGTTTCATGAAATACCATTCTTTATTGTGTGAGCAAGAACATTATGGCTTTACTATACTACTTTCATTTTTATTTTCTAATTAGTTTAAAATACAAAACTGAATCTGCTTATGAAAACCCAAATGTTAGAACTTTAATATAAAGCTATATAGCCTACATCTATGTAGACCCTAATGCCCTTGATAATGCTGTTCTGTATAAATTTGCTTGCTATTTTTCTACAACTTTTTTAGGAATTAAAATTTTAGGACTTTACCATCATTGTTGCTTGATACCGCATCTGCAGGGTTATTTTAAATTAATTTCAGGTTTGATGGTCTTTTTCTGGGAGACAATTTTATTAATTTGCATATTGGTAAAATAAAGTACTTTGTTGCTGTAACGTCTCTCACAGTTAACAACAGTACATATTCACAAGTGCTTTTAATCCCTAAATAAGAATTTGTTCAATGCAAAACTCCCATAATATCAGGGGTAAAAAATGCAGCCATTTTATCTAAAATGGTCAGGAAAGGCCAAAGGAATTAAGCAGGTTTTGAAACACTGTCCCACCTCAAAAGAATGCAATTCTTAGATTGTGACCTGCTATATCGCACAAGACCAATGTGCTCCTGCAATTCTTTTATTGTCATTGAGCTCCAATGTGACCCCCATCAATTTGGCAATGTGGGAACAGAAATGTAGGCTGGACAAGTATTTTTTACTGTTATTGCATGTTCCAGTTAGCTTTAGATGACTAGTGACAAATGTCTGCCCACAGCTCCACCACCACCTACAGCAATGGCAGAGTGCCAGTAAGGCTGGAACACGAGTTGGAGAACTAATGAAAACGTGCAGCCTAGGATGAGCCGGCTGCTCCAATTCTGCTCGTGAACCTACAGACATAATTGTTGTAATATGTTGAGAATGTCTTCTTGTTACTATGACAGAATATTCAAAAATGTTCTCACATTTGTTATTTGTGATGTAATTTTACAGTGTATATATATGATTAGAACACTAAGTTCACAATTGGTCCCTCATAAAAAGGTAAGATTTGGATTTTTTGAGAGTTTTTTGCTGTTGTCAAAATGTTCAGAAGAAGGGAGCGGTTGTCTAAAGAGTTTGGAAAACAATTAGTGGTTGAACTCCGTCTGTCTAGTTTGGCAAGAACTAAATTGTTATCATCTCTCAGTTGTTTGGTGATCTGCGGAAAATCAGACAGTGGGCTTGATCCTTTCCTAGCAGACAGTAATCAACATTGCGAAATTAACCCACCAATTAGCACCACTGGCTGTCTCATCAGAGATGCTTGAACACGAGTGTAGGCGGAAACCAAACTATACACAGGCCGTGGTTGAATCATTTACACAAAAAGATGCGTAATGGTTTCTGTAATCTAAACAGACAAATTACATCAGTTTTTAGGGCTGTCAGTCCAGCAACATTTATGAAGACTAAACTCAGGAAAAGCAAAATTTTAGCTTTAAAGAGAGCAACATTTCTTCAGAAACATGTTTTTCAGGCCTCTTTTGTCACGGGACTACCATGAAAAATCCTATTTAATAGAGCATTTCTAATTTCTTTGGTGAGCAGGGCTGATGCTGGTAGAGGTTAAGTGGATAGGACCATATGTCTTAGCCCAGTTTCAGGACTGGCACTCAAGTTTGTGTTTGTGGAAACGCATACTTTTTTATAAAGTGGGTAGCTGCAACATGCATTTGTTTGTGTTGCGTACTGATATTTTGCAGGGTAGAGATTTTCTGACATCATCATAAGGAGAAATACAGCCATTTACCCTAACTTCTGAAGTTACTTTGATTCTGAACTGAATTCTGAACTGAATACACTAGCCGTTACAATACAAAACCGATTAATCTTTAAAAACATAATGATGAAAACATGGAAAGTTTTAATTCATGTTGAGAATTACTTAACACTATTCTCCATTTCCTGAAAACCTCGTGAAAGGTCCTTTTGTCTTCACATGCTGCATAGGTAGGTCTGTCTAGCACATTATAATTATCACCGTTGTTGCTATTTTAGTGAAATTTAAACTGCTTTCAAGTCCTTTGAGAAACTTTGAGAAAAGCATGGTCAGTAAGCGAGTTACAATGCAGTTTTTCAGATTCTTCTGGTACACCTAGAAATATTGTATTAGTTTTCTGTAGTGGATCTTGGCAAGTGCCAATAGAGGAGGACAATTATGTGAAGCACATTTGGGAAGCTGACCCCTGGTAAATTCAGGGTGTCACAATGTCCAGGAGCAATTTAAGGTAGGCTAGGGATCATGGTGGCTCATGGAAAATCTGCAGGAAGTCTTAAAAACTTTGAAGTGCAAGCCAAATTACTGACAAAATCTCAGGCAGTGCCCTCTCTCCCACGCTACTTAGCTCCATCATCCTGTCCCCAAAATGCCTCCCTTTCAGATGCCCTTCCTTCAGCAGCCTGCCTTGGTTCTCTGCTACTTACCTCCCATTTTCCAAAAATGCAACAGGAGTCCAGACTTCACTCTGGCAGAACTCCTAATTGCCAAAGAATCTCCTGTGGATTCTCAACTTGTACTGAAGGAAAGATCCAGACACAGAGAGCTGCTGAGCAGAGATCCTCAGAAGCTGTCTGCACAGAAATATTGTTTCAGTTGAGGAGCTCAGTGAAGTAGATGGAGGTTGTGAAGCAAGGACTAGAAAAAGCAGTTTGTGCATGTTTATGAATTCATTATTGGTCCAAATTATTGGCTAAAATTCTCTTTACACGGCCGAAGTTACACGCTGTGGCTGTCCACTGGATCATTCAAGGGGGACAGAGATGGATCCAGTTCTATTTTCTGGCTACCCATCCACCAAAGGGAGCGCAGAACTGGGTGCATCACTGAACCCAGTCTTCTGTAATTGTGAGCAATCTCACAGTTAGGTGTGAAATGTAGATAAGCCCATAAGACATCTCTTCCACAACAGCATGCTCCATATATAAGATTCCAAAGCCTTCCAACATCTTTATTAAAAAACCTAGTTAAAAGGACAGGAAGAAGACAGGAGAGATGAAGGCATTGCCAATGTCCCTTAAAAAAGCAGAGTTAAATAAAGCTTGCAGAATATCCTTCATGGTACACAAGGCAAAAACTCCACCAAAAAACCCTAAAATATCTGAACAGTGAAAAGCTGTGCAGAGTAGCAGATTGTCCCATCTCACCAGACTCCTGGTCTGAACTCTGGTTTAAAATGAGTCTTAAGAGTAGCAGTCTGTAATTCACAGGTAGACAGAATCCTGGATAACGCCCACAAAAAGGACAGTGTCTCGTGTGTGGAAGTGACAACTTTTCTGCTACTGGCAGATGCTCCGTATCCAGGGAAGGCTGAGGCGGACTTACCCAGAGAAGGGTATTTGACCTCATTACACTCTGACAATGAACACGGTGATGACGTTGCCTAAGGCATCCTTGGTAAAATTTGCATGAGAACAAAGCAAAGATCCATCACCGTAGGAGAAACAGCCGAAAGAAGCGAGTCCTAGGAGAGAGAATTTGTAAAAACATAAAGAGAGAAATGTGACCCCGGACAAAAGATTGAGACATATACAAGAAAATCAAGTCAGTCTGGGGACAGCTAAGAAGAAATTAATTCTATTTGTGCTAAACTCAGATACTGCCTGTATCCCAGTGCTCTCCTAAAGAACCTGCCTAACACAGTTACTTTCTGAGTGACAAAATCTTCCTAATATTCTGAAAAAAAATTACTAAGCAAAACCCTAATTCATTTTGAAGTTAAGAAATAGTTGTAATTTTGAGGAAAAAATGTAACAGACAGTGTAAGATCCAGAGTGACACCTCAAAATTTAAAGGTGATTAATAATTAAATAATTAAAAGATGATCCTCTGCAAAAAGGAAAAAAAGTATAGAAATACAATTTATTCTGCTGTTATGTAGCCAGTAATAAAAGTAAGACTGCAAAGTACACTAGTTTAGCATTTACTTGCAAAATAAAACTATGTTAATTTATTATCACAGTCTTAACTTCTTATCGTACGCTCTGGTGTTACTGAAATGAGACAGCGCCGAATGTTGGACTGCCATATGTGGCACAGAGTAACAACAATTAACTTCGGTACTTTGTGAATCACAATTGTGCATTCTGCAGACAGCAGCTGTGCATATATGCACAGTAAAGATACACAATGTCAAATCAGTGGGCTTTCAAAGTGGTGCTCTTAACCAGTACGTCTGAGTGGTCATGAAATAATCTGGAGAAACATAATTCACTGCACTCTGCGTGCATCTTGTGAAGAGGAGTATGGGATTCTCAAAACTCTCTCTAGAAATTAAATTTAAATTTATTTAGGTAATACCACTTCTTAGAAAGGAGACTTTGAGGCTATATCCTGGGTGGAATGCAGGACAGTAACCCCATGAGACATTTAGGATGTGTGTGTGGTTTCTCAGAGATTTTACAAGAAAATTCCCTGAATGCCAGTAGAATATGGCGACCACGCTATCAAAAGATATGTTACAACAGAAACAGTGGTCATCCCACAGACCATAAAAAAAAAATTGTGTTGAGTATGAAAGGGGACTAACAAGACATTCCAAATGAACTAGTCCTTGCCAGTCCTTTTCACTTTTCAGTAGCCCTGCACTGTCATCACTATGGTGACTGCAAAGCAGTGCAAGATCATAAGCAAGGTGCCAATGAGTTGTATGCTGAGTAAATGTTTAATGCTGTTAGATCCTTACTAGCATGCTAGCTATTGTAAAGCTAGAGTGAGTTGTTCTCTACACTGGAATGCTTTTAAGTTGGCCATAATGAAGGTGTAGCTGAAGATGGGCTGCAGCTGAAGATGGGATGTTTAGTTGTTTATGAATTCCTGAAACTTTCATTCATGTGGCTTAAATTTCTCACATAATTTCTCAAAATAACCAGGCATCTAAATGTTTCTGGGGATTTTATGACACACACACACACACAAAAAATTATAAAATACTTATCTTTTTGGTGAATCAAGACAAAGTGCATTTGAAAAAACTATACAAAGAAATTCAATATTAAAGAGAGGTAAATAAAGAAATTAGATCTTCCAGATATTAAGAAGGCTGCTAGAAAAGTTAGATATAAACACAGGCATTCTGATAATTTGTACTGTAGCACTGACTTCCAGATCAGCAGCTGAGAGATACTGACTTTTCCTTTTTCACACTGTTACAAAAGAATAAGATGTCCTGCAACCATCAACTGCAACTAAAATATTCCACGCAGTCACACTAGTTGTGTACATCCTCTGTTCATCCTCCCAGGTTCTTCCATTTACTGTGCATTCCCTTCTGATTTTGTATTTCGTTCAGTTTTAGATTACAACTCGGCTTCTTTAGGATTTTGCATATTTTGTCATATATTTGTTTCTCAGCATATTGTAGCTCAGATCAACCTGGAGCTTTGGAACAATAAGGCAATGCAAGTGATAAGTAAAAAAAATAATAGTAAGGAGCAAAGAGATTTCTTCATCCCATACTAATCCCTCCAACTGTGTTGTTCATAGATATGCTGCCACGTCTACAATGTGTATTTGGAAACAACTAGGCTCCTCATCAAGAAGCTCTAAATTAGTCATTGATACAAGTAGAGGGCATAGAATAGAGAAGAAACTATGGAACACAGGGAAAGAACAAATGGAAATTATTCTAGAGAAATTTTACTAAAAGCTGGATTATTCTCTTTATTTTGTCAGCCCATCAGACTTGAAGTGGTACTGACACCACTTGTACTTTTAATCAACAGGATGAAACCACGTGGTGTGTAACTTTTAAAAATCCATACCAAAAAAAAAATATTTTAATGATAGATTTTATAAGGCATTTTTTAACAAAAGAGGAACATAATAGGTCTGGTGAACTGTACAACAGTGAAAAGGAAAAGAGACAAAAGCAGAAAAACAAGCAAAGAAAACCAGAAGATAACAGGAGAATCAGGAGGATAACAAAGTGCTACTGTTACCCTTATTTTCACAGACTCACAGAATGGTTCGGTTTGGAAGGGACCCCAAGGATCATCTAGTTCCAACCCACCTGCCCTGGGCAGAGACTTCTTCCACTAGACCAGGTTGTCCAAAGCCCCATCCAGCCTGGCCTTGAACACTGCCAGGGAGGGGGCAGCCACAGCTTCTCTGGGCACCCTGTGCCAGGACCCCACCACCCCCACAGGGAAGAATTTCTTCCTAATGCCCAATCTGAATCTCCCCTCTTTTAGTTTATACCCATTCCCCCTTGTCCTGTCACTATACTGCCTAAGAAACAGTCCCTCACCAGCTTTCCTGTAGGTCTCTTTAGGTATTGGAAGGCTGCTAGAAGGTCTCCGGAGCCTTCTCTTCTCCAGGCTGAACAAGCCCAGCTCCCTCAGCCTGTCCTCGTAGGAGAGGTGCTCCAGCCCTCTGATCAACTTTGTCACCTCCTCTGAACTTGCTGCAGCAGTTCCATGTCTTTCCTGCACTCAGGACTCCAGAGCTGGACGCAGTACTCCAGGTGGGGTCTCACCAGAGCAGGAAAGAGGGGGATAATCACCTCCCTTGATCTGCTGCCCACACTGTTTTTGATGCAGCCCAGGACACGGTTGGCTTTCTGGACTGCGAGCGCACACTGCTGGTTCATGCAGAGTTTTTCATCAACCAACACCTCCAAGTTCTTCTCCTCAGGGCTGCTCTCCATCCATTCTCCGCCCAACCTGTAGTTGTGCTTGGGATTGTCCCGACCCATGGGTAGGACCTTGCACTTGGCCTTGTTGAATTTAATGAGATTTACACTGGCCCACCTCTCTTTTGTGGTTGTTCTGCCATGTCCTATCTTTTAGTAGCAGTTATATTCATCTTTTGAATTCTTATACAACTCTTTACACTGAGGAAATGCACATTCTTACTTGAAATTTGACATGTCTATGTATTTTCTGTTGACATGGATAGAAGATCATAAATGAGTATCAGCTTGAGAGTTACAAAGTGTGTGCTTGGTTTTCACCATTTACAGTAATTGCGCATAACTGAAATTTCATTTATTCAAAAACGCCTCTAAGAGATGGGGCTTAAGTGTTAAGTGGTATTTACACTGAAACCTAACCTGATCCCTCAAACTGCTTCTAGTAAGTGGTCTGGTTTTACTATTCATAAGGACGAAAAAAAGAAATTGCCTTTTTAAAATTACCTTTTAAAAAAAAAAATTGCCTTTGTATGAATAAAGCAGGACCATTAATCGGGTAATTCCTGGGCGTACTAACCAAAGGTAGTTAATAAATAAGGCTACTGCATATATTCTGATGTCTTTTAAAGTAATTTTGACTTGGGATAAGTACATTAAACAAACATAGATGTACAATCTATTCCTTCAAAGCCTAAAGCATAAGCAAAGGAAGCTGCATGTGGAATCCAAATCTAAGAGCTGGGTGAGTTTTTTAGTGCATGAGTGAGAGCTAGAGAACTCAAAAGGTTAACCCCACAATTCCACAAGCTAAACATATAGCTGTCTAAAGCCTGCCAGGAGGAAAAAACCAATCAAACAACAAACTAACAGGTTTGCATTCCTACTCCCACTGTTTTCTGAGTGAGTCAGGACCATGCCAGATATTTTCAACCAGTCAAGATCCAGGAGCACAAGAGCCCTCACCTTGGGAGTAGTGTCAGCAGCACTCGAGGCAAGTTACAGCAGGATGCAATTCCACTATTCCTTTCAAAGTTGTACCATCAGGCAGAAGGAAATGCAAGACTTCTAAAGGCAAATACTTATGCCAAGAGAGCAAAAGGCAGCATGACGTTTTAACCTAATGACGAAAGCATTTGTCTATAACAGGGAACCCCAGGTTGTGAAGCAAGAACAGGAGCAGGGCATCCCAAATCCAGATGATTCTCTGCATGCATGTTTCAGTTGTGTTCAGTTTCTAGACCCCTAGAACTTAGCCTGGAATTAGGCAAATAGATGTTTACGTCATGGCAATTCTGAGAAAAACACAACCAGAATGGTGAGGATTGAGGGGTCTTCCAAAACAGAGAAGTGCCCATGAACTTAGTAGATTTCCAGAGCTAAGGTCTTTTTTCATCTGGAGAGACTTTGAAGGTCACACTTTGGACTCAGGTACTTACTATGTAATTAAATATTGTTCCAGGTGCTAGTTTCCCTTCGCCATTTTTGTAACATTTAAGATAGTGAAATTCTGCCATTCTGAATAGCACCTAACAGTGACACGCGAGGTATCATAACCTATATGGAGGCTACATCTGAATTAATTCTCTGTGCTACAACACATCTTCAGATGAGTTACCTCGCAAGAAGTTAGGCATGAGACCTCTTTTTAATCAACAAAAATAGAACACTTTTTAAAATTCATGTATTAAAAGAGGCTGTTGACCAATAAAATAAATAGGTGGAAAGTTCTAGTTATGAATATTTTCAAAGTCATATTGAGGTTTTCCAGGATGAAAATCAAACAGCTAGGTGCTGAAAGCGTCCTAGCTATCTTTTTAAAAAGATGGTAACATGAGTCCATGAATTTCAGTCATGAACCTGATTTCCTTTATCAAAATAATTTACTGAATGATAAATAAAACATAAGTAAAAGAGTCCGGTAATGCTTATGTCTGATATGGCAAAAGTCTTGTATTCTACAATAGGAAATGCTTCCTCTCTGGAGGAAGGTCTGTCCAGGTTGTTTGTGTATGTCAGCAAAATACTGGATAAAAAAGATTCTTTAAAATCTTTTAACACAGTCTGCCATGTGAGCTATGGTCCGTGACCTAGATAATTCTGGCATAGGCATATCTTGATTCGACGAAATACTTAATCCTCAGTGGCAAACATCTCAGTTACAGATTTAGACTGTAAGCACTAAGCTAAACTAACAGGTGGTTTTGTAGGAATGAAAAGTTGGGCTAGGTCCATAGAGATATGAATGCATAATTTGATGTCCCACAAATGATGGTGTAAAACTGCATATCAAGGAAGCCAAGCCTACAATGAACTGGGTTTATACTGTTATGTCTAAAGCGGAATTAAAAAAAACAAATAAAGGCAATTACCAGGGTTTAACTTCAGGCTCTCTGTTAAACTACACTAGAAGTTCTTCAGAGCAGAGCTCTGTTTTCTGAGCATGTTTGCACAAAATTCTTGGCACTGTGGGATTTCAGTCTCATTGACTGCGATTCCTCAGTATTACTGTACTGTAAAAAAAGACAAAATAGTACAGACAGGCAGCTGAACCTGTAGTAGAGAAAAACAATTTGGTGTTGTTAAGGTCTATGTCAACTTCCAGTTGAGTTAAAACAGGAAAGAAAGAAATGTAAAGGTAAGAAAGGTATGATGTAAACTTTAAGAGAGCAGCTTTATTAGCTATAGGGAACTATTCTTCATGTGAATAAAAACATTAACATTAGTCAAGAAGGTGAAGCAGTGAAGTAAATTCAGGCATGAAAAAAACCCCAGTTATTACAGTATCTTCGTAAAGCACTGAGTAGTACCATAATTCTAAACAACACTTCACAAAGTATAATCTGGCATATATTGTGAATGCCTGACCTGTTTTATATGCAGACTAGCAGAGAATTCCTGAATTTTGATTGAATTATTTGTTACTTTTTGCATCAAAAATATTTTTCTATAGCTCAGAGACGAATATGAGTACATAAACTAGGAGTAGTTTGTCTTTCAATACAGTCTTTCGTCTGAGGATGAAAACAGGAATAATGTAGCTATTCCATAAAGAACAATCTGCTTCAGTGCCAGCAGTGAAAACCTTTCTTTGTTCCAAATCCTCTACAAATGCCTTGCAATTGCTTGTCTTATAAATAACCACAAAAGAGAAATAAAACATGATAAATAAATAAATACAGAAACACTTCAAAGAAAACAAGGAAAAAAAATACGAAAAAATTTGAAGGCAAACAGAGAAGCAGAAGTTGAGTAAAAGGAGAATAATCTTCTAGACATGTTCTCAAAGGAGGAAAATTACCTCCTAATGGGGAAGAAGGCCAAATGAACCAAATAACTAGAGAGAGAAGGGAAAAAATGTATAACATCGGCACGAAGAAGTAGCAAAGGACAGATTTCAGTGTTTTTTAAAAAAAGTTTTAACAGCACTCAGAGGCTGTCGTATCCTCAGATTTGGTACAAGAAGCCATAGCTATAAAGGTGTTTCAGGAGTTCAGGCACCTCCAGAGTGAGCCAATGGCAGGCAGAGGTTTTAAGTGTCTTAATTTTGAGCTGAAAATTAAATGCCTATGTATCTATGTTAATCTAGCTCTAAATGCCCATAAAACATACGAATATTATAAAATGCCTTTGGTTGTCTGCAAATTATAACTGAATAGTGGCGTTAGAAGTCTGGTGCGTTTTTTTCTGGAAGGTAATAGCTCTCACTGGATAAAGCAAATCTCCAGGGTCAGGTTCAGGAGGCTGGTTGCTGACACACAGTGACTGCAGTGAGGGCACCATGACACTCTCGTGACCCCTGAGCAAAGGTAACACACTGACTTCTCTTCTGATGGAGGGAACAACTCTGACATCAGTGTAACTCTTACTTCATGATACGTTTGATTTCTCTGGATGTTTACCCTTTTACAGCCTTAGAATTCTGTCCAGGTGGAACTGGAAGCTTTTTTGCCTTGTTTTCTGATCTTTCACAGCTTAATTGAGGCTAAATTGCTTGGTGTCTGGAAGTCTTGGAGAGTGCAGTGTGCATGCACAGTAGACTTTGTAGCACCTGGGCAATGACTTTAGCCTTCCCAGAAAGTGTCAGACCTGCCACAAACCAGTACGTGCCATCCAGAACTACCACGGGTGTCCATCCACAGATGTACCATCCACACCATAAGTATAGTGCAGATGTACCATCCACACCATAAGTATAGTGCATCCTGACTGAAGCGTGTATTCTATAAACAGGTGCACCAAGTCATTCATTCTTTCCAGCAGAATTAAGTCAAGTTGCAAGGTATCACTTTGCTGCTAGAAGCATCCCATACCACAATATATCATAACATTGGGATCTTCTGGAATCCAGTCATGTCTGGGATATCTATCTGTTCTATGGTACTTCTCCCATGACTTCCCTCATGATATCTCTCAGGCAAAGGAGAGGTAGCTATATGTGTCCAAATTAAGCAATATTCCATTTCGACACAGCCACCTATAAGAGCTATTTGGATCACAGGTTCTTAAGCTCTCTACTGCACTGGCATCATCCAGTTAAAAGAGACGGAACTTATCAAACAAAAATATATACACCTACACATGTGGAATTCTCTGCTGGGTCTCTGTCAGGTGAGAGCTGTAGAGAAATAACTGCTAGTTTATAAAGCCAATTGGTATTTGATATTCTTAAGGTCTGAAACAGAGAAGGAAGTTAAAGTAGAAAACATTTGCTCTACATTCAGCCTCAGAAGAAGAGAACTAATGAAATTTTAAGCTACCTATTAGCTCCGATTCTGGATTGCCATAGGAAGAGTATCTGGCTGTTTAAGGTTATGTTTCTGTGATTGATTGATTAAGTCAGTTGTACCTCTGTCTCTGGCTGCACATTTCTACCCTCAAATGTTTGCTCTCATCCCTTGCCATCACACCAGCACCACCATCATCTCACACAGCAGTAAACCTGTTCAGGGAATTAAACCAGCAGAAAACTAACCCGGTGAAAAATAGTTCCTCCCTGATTTAGTCTACAAATGAGCTCATCTCAGTATCTGGCAAGTACAAGTGCACTGAAGTAAGGACTTTGTGTTCGTCTGCTTCGGCAAAACGGAGGCTGAGGGGCAACCTCACAGCTCTCTACAGCTTCCTGTAGAAGTGGAGAGGGAGGTGCTGGGCTCTTCTGCCTGGTACCCACCGATGGGGCACGTGGGAGCGGCTCAGAGCTGCGCCAGGGGAGGTTCAGGCTGGACATCAGGCAGCATTTCTTTACCGAGAGGGTGGTCACACACTGGAACAGGCTCCCTGGAGAGGTGGTCGATGCCCTGAGCCTGTCAGGGTTTCAGAGGCGTTTGGGCAATGCCCTGAACAACACTCTTTAACTTCTGGTCAGCCCTGAAGGGGTCAGGGAGTGGGACGAGGTGATTG
>VWZZ01007038.1:68473-155981 GCA_013399095.1 Psophia crepitans | reverse complement strand
ATCCTATCCTATCCTATCCTATCCTATCCTATCCTATCCTATCTTATCCCGTCCGACCCTATCCCATCCCATCCCATCCCATCCCATCCCATCCCATCCTATCCTATCCTATCCTATCCTATCCTATCCTATCCTATCCTATCCTATTTAAGCTGAAAAGATCAACTTAAATTGTAGTCTCGTCCTGGCTGCAGCAATGTGGTGCTCTTCAGAACATTATTCCCCTCAGTTTGATGCCATACATGCCCTTTCTTACCTTAGCTATCTGCCTACCACAGGACTTGGACAAAAGAGCCTGTAACTGTCTCTCCTGAACGAAGGGCATTTCTTCTTTTTTGTACTGAAGACTCAACAAGCGCTTTTTAGATTGTCACATCAACTATGGTTTGTGTGAAGGGCCTTTTAAGAGCGTCATCATCTTACACGCTTAGGATAAAAAAGGACAGAGGCGTAATAAGGCAGCACTGATGACTGTGTAATACAAGAAGCAGTTCTGAAATGCTTAAAAGCAGTAACTCTGCTGCTTCTAAATTAAATGAATTAAGTAAAAAAAGTAACCAGTTAGCTATTAAACAATAGTTAGCATGAGAAGAGTTAATCTTTAAGACAAAATTAGGAAAAGTAATGAAACCATCACAGAAAAAGTCTGCTGCAGTATTTAGGTACTGAATATTTTGGTTAGGTACCTAGTATGGTTCAATAAAATGGTTTCAAAGGGAACATATCTCCCTACCGACATCAGGAAAACCAGGAAGTAAGAAAGGAGCAGGCGATATGCGGGGGGGTGTGGGGAAGGTTCGATATAAAATTACGGGGAAAAAAAAGATTAAAATCAAAAGCATGCAAGTGAATTGGTGAGCCTCTTGTACTTGTGGCAAGCAAAGAAACAGATTAAGAACAATTGTGATTTTGTCGGCAAGTTGAAGTATTTCTTATCACTAAAGAAGTTATTTACCTGTTTGTCTCAAGTAAATACAGTTACGGCCTTATCTGGAACTGGTTGTTAGAAGAAAAGGTGTCAGAACAAAATGGTAAATTAAGCAGAAACAAATGACCCCGAGAACAAAAGCATTCATTCCAGAGCTCTGCAGGAACGTAAGAATGAAATGGCTGTGCAGAGAACAAAAATATACAATGTCCCATTAAACTGGTAGGAGCCTGATTCTCTCACTGGCTCCAGCCCAATTTCTGTTATAGAACAAAATGTTTACTTGCTTGCCGGTTACAAGGTTTTCTGGAAGCGCACTGTTAACAGCTGTTACTTTAGCGCACCGTTCGACCTAGTTTAAGGTACTCATTTCCAGTTATGGAGTTTTCTATTACCTGCTGGAGGAGAAAAATTTGTACCTTAACTATCAAAGAAAAGGGTATTGAGATGGACATCATTTAACAGTGTCTTGAGATTTACTGGTAAAAAGCAGGAGCATATGTAACTCTTCTTGGTGTGTTCTGTTTGAACTGGCAAGCACTAAGAGGGAAAAGGCAACTCTTGCACTGCCATGAATATACCACCTAGTGATTTCCTCTTGAAATACGCTTGAGTTATTTTTGATCAATTAAAAAGTAAAACTGCTAGATTTTCTACTTTTTGCATGAAAATACAGAAGAGAGCATGCACATTTAAATAACTATTAACTCCACATAATGGTATTGGCCATAATTCCTGTGTGTTTCTGAAACATGATAGGCCAGAAGTTCATAAGGATTCATTTTAAAAATCAAAACTTCACTTATTTAACAAAACTGCTGCTAGTCTTCAATTAAAAACATCATGCCAATTAGGAGCTTCTTTATTCTTTCAAAATTATTAATTATTTGAAGTAGTGAAAAAAATTCCTCTATTAATTTCTTTATTTTAAATTTAATTCTTCTAAGTAGGCCAAGGAGTAGGAGAGACCTAAGCTTCTCTATAGTTCTTTGATTGAGCATTTAGATCTGACTAAAGCCCCATCTCTCATCTTCTGAGAGTTATGGTTCTTTTGTTTTTAATGATGTGGTGTTTTAAACCCATGTGTAGGTGTGCAACCTATTTCATCTACGCAACACAAAGAGTAATGTGAAACAGTTCTTTTCCATTGCGAGACCAAGGCATTTTGAAATATAATTAAGAACTTAATTTTCTCCATGGAGTAGTTTAAAGTTAATTTTCAAATTAAATTTAGGGAATTTAATTTGAGTTGATGATACCCTGGTAGATCACTACAACAAACCAAAAAGAACCATCTCCATAACAAACCTATTCCTAAAAAAATTAGTACTACAAAAGTATTGATAGGACAAGAGGGAATGGCTGCAAGATGCACCAGGGGAGGTTCAGGTTGAAGATTAGGAGAAATTTCTTCTCGGAAAGGGTGGTCGGACATTGGAACGGGTTGCCCAGGGAGGTAGTAGAGTCACCGACCCTGGGCGTGTTTAAAGAAAGGTTGGATGTGGTACTTAGGGACATGGTTTAGTGGGTAATAGGTGGTAGGGGGACAGTTGGACTAGATGATCCTGGAGGTCTCTTCCAACCTTAACGATTCTGTGATTCCATGATTCTATTAATATTTGTCTCACTACTTCAGACCTTGATTTTAATGCTCACTTCATCAAACTTTGAAGTTAATCTGTTTCTTAGCAATTGCAGGTATGTATTTTAAAGCCTGACCTGAAGACTTTATTGTTTCCTTTCTGATACTGCGGCCTAGAACTGAAAACTCTAGGCCATTCATCAATGTCGCTTATTTTAGGAATAAGTAATCCCGATCCTGCTCTGCCATTTTTGCCATTTCCATCCCATTCCCATCACTGTCAGAATTATTTTCACCTTCTGCTCCTTTCAAGTTTTAAATCATCTCTTTACTGTATTTGTACAGACTGGATTTTATTTTTGACATCTACGTTGGTATAAAAATGCAGTAAAATGGTTTAGTTCAAATATTGTTCTTATTGTCATCAGGATTATCTGCAAAACAAATTTTCCATAAATTTGACTATATCACTGACAAGACCACTTCAAAATCTTTTTATAACTCTAATCTGATTTGATTCTTCATTATGAACTGTATAAATTATTCAGCAATATCTGTTATGCAATCATAAGCATGTATGGAATTCAGCTTCTTCACTTAAACAAGCACTACTGATTTTTACTTTTTTCCAGAAAAAGCCTAACAAATTCTGTTTGGAAAACTACTCTTCCCTGCAGTGCAGAAATGGCACACCATTTACTGTTTTAAAAGCCAGGCTCTGATAGCGTTGATTAGTTGATCTTTTCTGTTACAAAGGGTAGACAGAAACCTGCACAACAGGTTGTGGGAGCTTGTTTCACACAAGGCTTTGTTCCATTACAATTTTCAGAATTAATCAGAAACTTGAAACTTTTACTGAGAAAGGCCAGCTCCGGTATTTAATCTTCTCAGTCTTGACTGTGGAGGGTACTAAGCACTACAACTCCACAGCAGCTACAACTCTTCTCTACAACTACAGCACCCACACACATGGACGTGGATGTTTGTTGAAATACAGCACAACTTCCAAAGGTTTAGTACCTTCTAGCAGGTCTGACTTCCCAACTTTATTTTGATACTTTGTCATTGTGTCTATCTTTAAATCATCATTGTGTGCTGTTATCTGACTATTTAGAAACCTCTGAATGTTGGTTCTGAGAAGTGAATTCAAAGAAGTCAAAACTACTTTGCCAAGTTTGACATTTTTTGTTTCAAGTTCATTATTTTTTTTAATAAAACTTTGTTGGACAGGATATAATACCCAGTATGTAGGTATTTAAACTCAGAACAGAAAACAAAGTTTCATCTTCATATATTCTAAAATCAAGAGAGAGTGGTAAATCATGCTGCTCTGCTTTCATTATCACATGCTACAATGGGGAAATCATTTGCTTCAATTCCTTTTTGTGCTGCTAAGATCACTATGTGAACACAATTAATTTTCAGAAACATCTGTGAAGCAGCAAATACTGTACCTGTTTTACACTTAGGGAAACTGAGTCAAATAAAAGGTCTTATGGCTTAGGCATGACTGCATATAAACTAATAGCAGTGCTAAGATTAAGGATGAAGAATTAGTAACAGTCGAGTGTTGACCCACTTCACCAGAATGCACTACCCGGGCACATTTTTTTCACATCACAAAAATTCTTTTTGTAAACTGAAGTGCTGGGCAGCTCTGTAATTATGCACAGAGGACAAAAAAAAAAAAAAGCAGTAATTTTTGGCTTCAACAGGTTTACATGGAGCTGCAGAAGCTTACTACCAATAATATTCATTCAAACAGCCATCTCCTTGGGCCCTGATTCTCTCTTAGGCCACTTTGTACTGCTTGGACAGTAGTGGACCAGATAATCAAGCCCTTATAGCATAGCATAAGGACTAGTTCTTATAGCAGCCTCAGAAACCCTTACTGACTTCAGTGAGGCTTTGTACTAGTGCAGAGATTAATTCATGTGGAACTAATTGCAGGACTGTGGCCTAAGTAAGAAACTGGTCTAGCTCTATTTGCTTGTTATCCAGTTGTCAAAATGTAGTGCTCATTAAGTGCAGGAACAAAGAGTCCAGATGGATTCTTTATATCTGAGAAATGTGTTTCCCATATAAAAAGAAATTACTCAGTAACCCTGCAGTGGAATTTAAAACCTTACTGAAAAGAAGGGAAACTCTGAAGCAAGTCTTTTAATCAAGAAAAATTCAGAGGCCCTTTCTCTATGCAGTTTAAGATCTACTTTTAACTAAAAAAAACAATTTATGCAACATGCTTTTTGACTACCTGGGTCTATAGAATGTGAATGAGACTAAAGCAAATGCCTTCTAGTCCCACTGCTCTCTCCCTCAGCATGAACTCCATGGTTGGCTGCAATTGCACTCTAACCACTTTACTCCCATCCTGTAACATGGAGATTTTCTGTCCTAAACAAGACACTTATGGACTCCTCTAACTTAACCAACTTGCTGAAGTCCCTAAAAGCATGATCAAACAGACAGCGCTCACTAACTTGAGAGTTACAGGTGCTTGCTTACATCAGTAGATGGCAATAAGCTAGTACAGGAGGCATAAGAGCATATTTTAGCTAGTAAAATTTGGCATGAAGATATTATCTGCTGTATGGATGTACCAATCTAAAATCTGATTTAAAAACAAAGAAACAAACAAAACCAACACAAAGTGATTAAGAATTGGAACTAGCAGTTTCCAGAAATGTTCAATGTTACAGCTTTCTCAGGAGATACCCAAGTTCTAACATGATCTAAGTGAGCTTGAATGCCCTGCCACCTAACATTAGTGAGGATGCAGTTTCATGCAAAGTTTCAGAAAATCTCAGTCTGCCTATCTGCCAAAAAGGGCAGTCCCACTTTTCTCCAGGGCACATTTCTAACTATTCCCTTGTGAAAGTACCAACACTTGTGCAGCCATGCAAACAAATTACCTCAAGGAACTGAGCTGGCTGAAAATTAACCCAGTGGCAGGGGGCTGGAACTAGATGATCTTCAAGGTCCTCTCCAACACAAACCATTCTGTGATTCTATGATTCTAAAATAAAACCTTTTTGCAGCAGGATCAATTTTCTGATCCAACTTCCTCCACAGCCACAATTAGCACAAATGCCAGTACTAGACAGTGGGGAAGAACATGGAGTCTGGAATGGGAAGGAGGACTATTTGAGTTTCACCATCTGTATGATTAGGGAATGTTCCAGATCCTGGCTGCATATAGAAAACCTACATCATATAGGCACCAAACCATTTAACGTGCAGTAAATTGTAACTTGTTTTGTCAACTAACAAAATAATTAACCAAATAAGCAAATAAACCAGTTGGTGCCAAGTACAGGACAAAATCTATGAAGTTCTAGCTGAGAAGTTTAGATTGCCACACATCAGCCCATCTATGGCTTCCATTTGTAAATATATCTCAAGCACCATTTATCTGTTCCCAGCAAGATTTATCTGTTACAGGCACTCCCTTACCCTACTCCTTCAGGCACTGAAACAGTAAGATCTTCCAGTCCTGATTAGCTGCTGCTTTGCAAGTGCCTGTGTTTCGGAAGGTAGGCACGTATAAAGCTATTTACCTACTGATGCCGTTTTGCTGTGTGAAGACTGAGCCACAAGGGCATTCTCAAATACGTCTGTCCTGGTTATCTCATTCAGTGTGAAGCACATCTACAGGATCAGGTCCCACAGAGTAAACAGGCATGGACAAGGCTTCCGAAGGTTGGTAGCTAGTATGTACATGCATTGCATATATGATTACACTCAAAATCTCAGAAGTCCACGCACTTGTCTGCAGTAGCAAGGACTGTTTCCTTTTCATTAATGCTTAAGATGTACCTTTTAGATTAATCCAGATTTAAAAAAAATATCAGCACGAATAACCTTCTTAATCTGTCACAGTGAAAAATTATTCAGTAGGACTGCTTATAATAGCAGATGATGTTTGAGAAAGCAAATCAGGAGTGCAATCTGGGGCATAATATAACCTGCATGTTACAATCAGATATGTCAGGTAAGTACTACACAGATATTCATGTCCAGATATTACTATTACTTTAGAAGAGTAAGTCATGATATCTTTTCCCTCTCTTCAGGTGTCATCCTTGGATTCTCTCTCCGATCATATAAGATGAGCTATCGGGAAATCAAGTACTTTTCATTTCCAGGAGAACTACTCATGAGAATGCTGCAAATGCTGGTCCTGCCACTAATTGTATCCAGTTTAGTCACAGGTAAAAAAACCTAACCATTTTCTTGTTCCTTTAAATAATTTGATAAGATGCACACACAAAATCATAAAAAATGAACATTCCCTGTCCCAGAAGTGTTATAACTTGCAGAAAGTGATACCTTTACTATTGCTGTTTTAGCGACATAACAAAAGGTTTGAATCAATATATAAAGAAACGAAAAGACACTTCATAGTAGCTGCTATGAAGTTGACTCTGTATGCCACTTTCTTCTCCGTATGCCACTTTCTCCTCTTACGTTTTGAAGAGGTATTTCCTCCACAATGTCCTATTTTTATCAAAAGTAATGTATCTCAGAAAAAATAGTTCCAAGACCCAAGAAAGTTTATACTGTCAATGATGGGCAATAACCTATGCCGGTAAACCCACATCTGCAAAACATCTGTCTACCTCCTAATCTTTTAGCAACAGATTAGGAAAAAATAGGTGATAAATGGGATATTTTGGAAGAAACTTCATTCCATCAGTTCTGGTTTCCATTGTTCCTTGAGCCAGAGATAGAATAATTAGTTTCTTATGATGATGTATGGCTTATCATTCCAGCTTGTCATTTCATGGAAGAGCTCTCAGATTTTTAATAAATGTTCAGGATGCACCTGTGATGTATTTATCCTCTTAAATACCTGGCAAAAGCATGGACTTTGGTCTATCAGCAAATCAATGGTAGAGTTTGGAGAACTTAGTCAAAAACTCCCACTGTGCAGTCCTAGGATCTAAACACCTAATACATTACCTCAATTGTCAAAGGATCCAGGGACTCTAAGCTGTTTTCTATTTCATTGATTTTCAAATATTTTAATATTAAGATCTCCTCTTAGAAATGCAAATGAGCATAGGCCCCATCTTCATGGATGCCAAAGATAGTATGTATGTATATAAGCTGCTGATACCACAGCAGAAAACTAGGGTATTCACAGTTGCAAAATCATTTGCTTTCACATATTTCAAGGAGAAAGTAAAGCTTGTTTCTATACATACATATTATATGGATACTGAAATCTTAATGCACACTGAAAATAGAGAGAAATTTATACATCTTGTAGGGGAAACAATAACAGGTTTTATTCCCAACCAGTGTATAATTCTTTTACACGTCATGTCTCCTTACTGTCATGTTGTCCCTTTCACCTGCAGAACTCCCCAGGTTAGCTGGACATTGGTAGAGGAACCATTAAAAGTAGAAAAGGAGAGACACTTGCCCTTCTTCAGTGTCAGCTGAGACTAGCACTGCTGCTCCATTTTGTAGGATGAGTTACTGCAGCAGAATTTACCTGCTAAGTTCCTTGTAACTCTGCATCCATATTGGTTCTCTGAGACACCTCAAGGTAAACGAGGAAATTAGGTAGATCATCCTATACAAGGATTTGAATTCACTTTCAAAGTTCTAAGTCACAACACTTCGCTTAGGTAAAGATCAGCAAACCCACCTCACAGAGTCACAAGTGTCACAAAGAGCTGGCCCTGTGATAAAACAAGCTCATTTGCTGTATCACCAGGACTCAGTAGAAATTTTCCAAAACACCCAAAAAATTAGTTTCTAATTCTATTCTGAAAAGAATCTTCCACCTCTGGATTCAAACAATGCCCTTCTTTTTGGTTTGGTTGGGTGTTGTTTTGTTTTGTTTTAAATTCTTTGGAGCCCTTTATCTTTTTTTATGCCTTTATACTTTTTTTTCATAACAATAATTTCCTTTATTATATACAGGCTTTTGGCAAGGAGAAATCTTTTAGATAGATTATCTATAGATAGATAAGAGTTCTCTTAGCCATAAGCCTTTATATAATCTTATCTATCTATAATATTTCACTTCACACAAGTGCTGTGTAATATTAAGTGGATTATTCTTAGAGTTTCCCTTTGAAGTAGAGATGGCAATTTTCAGAGAAAACTCAATGCAATTCACAAATGACAGACTTTATTCTTTTTAAAAAAAAATCATTAAATAGAACAGGACTTTGTTTCTTCATGGGATTAAAAGACATTTCCCCATTTATTGCTAAAAACTGTGGAAAAACAGGTTTCTACAATGAAAAATACTTCATTGAGTGTACAAATTGTTGTGGTTTTGGGGGTTTTTTTAAAGATGCTCTTACATATTTGCTGCAGAACTCATACTCAAGTAAATACACAGATATTATTGAATATCTAAATAATAGTGAATAGTGCAATTGTATAGATGCTATTGGTTGGGGTTTTTTTACACATTTTAGGGTAATTTGTTGGGTAAAAGTCCTATGCTTCTCAAGTCAGTTTTACGACCATCCATGAGCCAAATCTCTTGCTTTCTGTAATTTTTTTTTGGCAAAGCAAAGTGGATGCCTCTTAAGTAACCTCAGTAAGATTCCTCCAGTGTTTTGCGTTCTGATAATATAAACGCTTCTTCCAGCTGTAAATTATTTGAATAAGTATTCTTGCTCTTTGCAGACGTGACAGTGCCTCCCAGATGTGATGTTCTGGGTTTTCGTTTGTATGGCGTGCTCAGTATTACGTTCCTTCACATATTTTGTGAATTGCAAATAAATTAGAACAATAAAAACAAAGCAATGATTATAGAAATTATGGGCTTTTAAGTAAGTTAAAGATAAATTGAGAAACTGAAGACCTCTGCTATACAGGTAAACAGTTCTGATGGTTATTCACAGAGTCTTAGGAAAATAAACCATAAAAGGAGAAGTCAACTCGGTCACATTTCTCTACAGCCTGTTTTGGTACTTTCATGAAAGAAACAATGCAGAATCAAATTCAGAGTTGTTTCCTAACATTTGGCTTATCACTTACCTTTATTGCACATGGCTCCAGCAGGTATGCAGTTTTCTTCATGAGATTCTATCTTCTGATGTGTATGTTACCAGGCATGTACTAACATCGGTTTGGGAGAAAATTGAGGTTATTCGCCTACCTTTTGCCATCTTTTACTGTTTGTGAGAAAATATGATTATAGAAATATTTGTATTCATCTTTTGTGGTTTAGACACAAATCCAGCTGCATCCTCTATGCTTTATTCTCTACAGTCTTTCAAATGGGAGAATTCCTAAGTCAGCATTCCCAACCGTATCTCTTACAAAATCAAAGGCAAAATTAAAGCACAGTATATGGGAAGCAGCATAAATAACCAAAGAAATAGATGAAATTCCCACTTGCATTATTTTGTGGCCAAATTTGGCCCAAATTTATATACAAAGACAGGGTTGACTATTTTGCTCCATTTCTGTTTTCAGTTTGCTGCAGTTATAGGAATTCAGAATATTTTATACCTTTTTATTTCATTATAACTTGAAGCATTTGACATAAACAAATTGCTTGACACAATTATTTTAAAACATGCATTGTCCCTAAAAGGCTTATAAAATAAAAATACACACATATGATAATTCACTTGTCATGAAGTAGGCAAGACTGCAAGATTTGCACCAGCATTAAAAGCACTATGCATTAAAATTTTTTGAGCTGTTACAGCAAGATCATAATGAAATTGAAATCTCAGCCCTTAAAACTGGCTCACAAGTTCTATCTGCATGTTTCAGTTATTCACAGAATATAAGGGCATCAGAACAAGGTACCTTTCTTAATCAAAACATATATTTGCTGAAATGACATTCATGAAAATTATTCATGATCAATCTTTATAAAAAGCATAGTTGGAATGTAACATTTCTGACAAACATTAAAGCTGGAGAGATTTTATAGGGGTTATTTGAAAATATTTTGCACAACTCTCGTCATAGCTCTGTTTAATAGACAGGTTGCTTCTCCTTCTCTGAGATTTCGGAAGCTTGGAATTCAGTTGTACAGGGACCACTGCTTTTAAGTGCAGGTGAACTAGGATGAAATTCTGTGAATTTCTTTCAAGTATCTTTGTCTGGGAAAGTATAGAAAAACATAAAAAGTCCAGTCAAGATCTGAGACTAATTTTTGCTGCACATTGCAGAAATGTTAAGAAAATTGTTTATTTACGAACATAAATGAAGCTGGCAGAAGAGAAAGGGAAAGTAGAAACAGTGAAACAGCCAGGTCCACTGGCTTGCCAAAGATTATACAGCAGGTCAGCAATAATAGAATCAAGTGAAGGCCCCAATAATGAACACCAGTGCGACGATGATGTTTGTCCAAACTGTTAATGGAAGTAACACTCATATGATACAAACCCATCTTAATCATAGACCAGGATTCTGAATGCAAGATTCTGTACAAACACCAAAAAAACAAATGGCTGTGGATCTTCTTACACAAAAGACATCTGTGTAGTAAAACTGTTTAGAAGACTGAGTATGGAAGGTTTAACATCAAAGGAAAAATGTCTTAGTATGTAGTCAGCAGCATGTCTGTATTTATATTCACTCCCCTTTCTAATTTGAATAATGACATGAGTGTCTTTCATGGATTCTGGAAAATACAGAAATTTTTCTGCCTCTGATGCAGTTTTTCAATAGCTGACTACAACACTGACAAGTGCAGGAGACACAAGTGACTTTCCTTTGGGCAGACTCAGACACACAAGGTTTTGTCCCCGGACTTTTTCCACATGTTCATAGTATTTACCACTACAAAAAATATAGAAAGTGTTGACAAAGTGCAGAAATCTGAAACTTCCATGTGTGGATGCCACTTAACTAACCTCAGATGTACATAGGATGCTTTTGATCTCAGTTATCAAAGGAGTGCTAAAAATGTGGGTATATAAATTACTAAGTTTGTAAAGACCCAGTCATCTTGTAAATGGGATAAAGAATCAACTGAATAAATATCCAAGTTCTGTAACAATTTCATTTCAAGCTAGCATCTTTATGGTAGATTCAGGCCAATAGAAGCTAAAAATATACAAACATGAAACATTATACACATAATTACTTAAAAGACTTGCTCTTCAGTACTACCAAGTCTGGCATATAGCCTCTAATAGTTGTTATTATTAGGTATGCAAAGATGAAAAAATTGGAACTTACACTGTTCCCCTCCACAGTCTTTAAGAGAACGTGGGTAGAATAAGCTTAATAATTATTTGACGTAATTTAAAATTATTTTGGATAAAAGCTTTTAAAAGTTAAAAAAAATGAATTTAACAGGCAGCTACACTTTAAAAAATCAATAAGGAAAAAAGTAGGTTGAAAACTATTCAGCACCAAGAAACATCAACTTCCACATTGAACTCAAAAAGAACTATGTGCAGATTCAGTGTGTGCTGGCAATCAGTTTGACTGTGATTCCCTGCATGTTTCCTGAACAAGTTTTTGCACAGGAAGTGCTCCAGGAGGAAAGGAACCATACCCAGTTGGAAGTTGGAAAGCATTGTGCAAGGCACAGACATAACCTCGAGTACTGTGTCCAGTTTTGGGCCCCTCACCACAAGAAAGATATCGAAGCCCTGGAGCGTGTCCAGAGAAGGGCAACGAAACTGGTGAAGGGTCTGGAGCACAGGTCTTATGAGGAGCGGCTGAAGGAACTGGGCTTGTTTAGTCTGGAGAAGAGGAGGCTCAGGGCAGACCTTATTGCCCTCTACAACTACCTGAAAGGGAGTTGTGGTGAGCTGGGGGTTGGCCTCTTCTCGCAGATAACTAGTGACAGGACAAGGGGAAATGGCTGCAAGTTNCTATTCTATTCTATTCTATTAGAAAATCATAATGAAACGTCATACGTATTCATACAATAAATGCAGCATCAGGTCAAACCTCTTACTCAGGAAGTGCTATATATCTTAATCTATGCAAATACTAAAACGAAGAAGCTACAGAAGGGATCATACAATGAAAATATAACTCACTTCTGGAACATTTCTGAAACAATTTTGCAATAATACACAGCAATCAATCTTCACAAAAGCATGAGAGAACAATTCTAAGCAAACCCAGGTCCCACTAAAAATTAAAATACAGTAGGAACAGAGATTAAATTGATGCACATAATGACACTCTGTATAAAACAAAGTTTGATTACATCTTAAAAAAGAAAACCTAAGCATGCTATAGAGCATTCAAAAGAAGAAAGTACGCAGCAGTGTGTTTTTTAATGTCTAAGTCTCTGCAAGCAGCAATGCACAAACAGCAAGGGTGTTCAAGAACAAAGTCTGCAAGACAGACAAACTAAAAAACCCATCTAAAATTGTTCAAGTTTGCTAGAAGTCCTTAATTAAAGGCTGATTTAAATTTCATTGGAAAGTATAGGTTTTCTTAGTGGATCACTACTTTCAGTTGTTTCACAAAGTGTTGAATAACAGCTCATTATGCACTTTATTCAGTTTGCATTCTGCACTGGATTCCAACTGAGCTGATAATAGGTTACAACCTCCCATCCACAAAGACTTAGTTTTGATTTTTTTTATCTTAGATTCAAGCACATAACATCAAGGCTTTGCTTGCTGATGGGCAAGTCACTGGCAAAACAAAAAGCAAAAACTATTTGACAGAACATGTAAGAGTTAAAGAATCTTGCCTGAGCACTGATGGACCATTGTGAATCCACATTCTCTATTAATATTTCTATTTCAATCAAAGGCAAAAGGACTAAAAATATCTTAGGAACAACTCATAACATTTTTTTGAGTTTAATACAAACAAATATGAATTGGTTGCAGAAAACCAGGACACCTGGAATTTAAAAAACCCTTCAAAAATATTATGAAATATAAATTAGCTACATTAGATTGTAAATGTAAAAGAGTTGGGCTTGCATTTTGTACAGTTCAAATGCAAACCCAAGTCTCTTCAGCATTTTGGGAACTATGACACTGACAACAAGCATTTTATTCAGGATATTGAAGACTGAAACTGTAAAGAATTATGTTTTCAGTAACGAATGACTCGGTGATAACGTGACAGATGAACTAGAATGCTGCCAAGTGCAAAGTAATACACCTGGGAAAGGGGAACATGCTGCACCTATACTGCACCTAATTGCAGGCTCTCAGCTGGCAAGTAGCACACAGGCAAGCGTTTGCAGACTCACTGTGAGGTGACAGGGCTTATTTGTGTAATGGAGTTCTAGTGAAATGCAAGGATGGAGTTTTTGGCTTAAAAAGAAACAACCATGAAAGATTTCCCTAAAAGTCTACAGAAATCATAAGCCATTTCTAGAGGCTTAGAAGGAGTAATGGTTTATTAATATATCTCATCCATATTATTATTTCCATAATATTTCCATATTATTTCCATAATATTTCCATAATAAAGGAAATACGGGGTGTCCAATGAAATAACTAGGCAGTGCATTTATAATAAAGAAAAGGAAGTAGTTTTTCATACAGCACACAATTAAATTGTGTTGTACAGTGTCATAAGCCAGAAGTTAACAGTTTCAAAATAAAACAAGAGAGTTCACAGATGCAGCCATCACTAGCAGTTTAGGAAGGCCGAAATCCCCACTGGTGGCTAGATACAGAATTGAGTTGGCCGATCATCACACTAACAATTTTCCCATAGGTTTATGTTACTGTTGCACTCCATAGAATTTCACATCAGATTGAAGGGGCCTCTCTGTTTTCACCTGTTAAGATTTCACCTACCAATTCCTCAAAGACGACAACTGTCAACAGTTTCAGCTTTCTGACACATACAGCTCTTTTGAGAGCCAGTTCAAAACCAAGGAAAAACTCTTACAACATCTGAGAATCATCTCACCTTCAACAAACGTAAATTTGCTCCATTGACATGAAATTAGATGTAAAAATGAGACATAAGGCAAACCATATGTCAAGAGAGAAGGAAAGAACTATGCACGACAATATCAGCAGCTCTTAATTATGTCACTCTTGGAAAGTTGAAAAATAACAGCACTGTAAGAGCTATATGAAAATATCACAAAGAAACAGCCTGAAAATTTGTGAAGAGATGCATTACCCCCAGAGACAGTTAGGTACACAGAGGCTTCATTTAGACTTAACAACTTTCACTTTCCTAATTTTTTCACCTCTTTACCTCTAGCCTGAACACTGTGATCTGCATCCCCATTTCCTACGTGTGAGTGTAGCACAATTCCATCATATTTGCTTTCTTGTCAGTTTATCTTTCCTACGACTGCTCAGGAAGACCAGAAGAATCTAATCAAGACAGTTCCCAAGGCTGCCTTTTGAGGCCACAAGGAACATTATTGGGAGTACTTGCACACCAGCAGAAGCATCACGTATCATCCTTTCATCAACACTGTAAAATCTGACAGACACAATGTACTTCTGAATCACTACATCAGCTACACAGGTCATTGCAGAGTGACCAACAGACGATCAAACCACGTGCAAAAGGCTGTCATCTTTCAGAAACAGGAGACTAATGCTATCATTAGGTCCTCTATCCTTGTTTTCATCCGTGGGGTTTTTTTCCAATGTTTTGATAATGGGCATTTATTATCCTATATTATTTCCATTTAGTTCTCCAAATTAATTGCTGAATCTGCTACATGCTGTCCTTCAGCCGTGTATTTGAATTATCAGCTTCCATAAGGCAGATCCATCATTATCATCATTATGGGAGGCAGAGATACTGAATACTTGATAACGCTGCTGGATGCCCCATCTGAGTTCTGGGCAACGGAGAATGAGGAAAGTTACTGTGCACCACAACAGCTACAGGACTCCAGCCTTAGGCCTGGGTTCCAGTAGGATATTGGATTTTCTGGAAGAGGAGGAAGGCTGCCCAGATAATTATTCAACCTGGTATTTGGCTGCATGACACAGCTCTCACTGATGATGGAGGATAAGAAGGAAGAAACAGACACTCAGGACAGAAATTTTTGATGATTTAGAGCTTTCTAATGACTTAGAGATTATGTGAGACTAGAGATATAACTAAGGATCAGTAAGGATCATCCGGGGTTTGAGCTGCATATTAGGGAGTCACAAAGCAGATCTTGCATCGGCTACAATTCCTTTCATCCAGACACTCGGTTAGTGCACACTTTTTTCCTCAGTTTATCTTCCAGGCTGTTTCTGAATATATTCTATATCCTTCAGTTCAGATCTTAAGAAATTAATGCAACAAAATATAAACAATGCTGCTTTATATGGCATGAAGACTGTCTCCAAAGATACCACTGCAAATACTTAAGAGCTTGCCTGGTTACTAAGAATTGCTTTCCAGTTGTGCCATAGTTCCTTCTCATAGTTGGTAACGTTCGCAGAGATGTGGCTGGCACAGGGTAAAATACCTTTTCCTTATTTATTTGTCACAGTGTTGTCTCCACATGAGAGCCTGAGACAGCCATGAACCCAGTAAAATGTTTGCTGAAACCTAGAATCTCCTTAGAGAATTCGCAACGTTTTTCAGTTGGGAGGAAAGTCTCTCAATGTCAACTTTTTCAGGCGTACACCGTCTGATCTGTTTTTCTTCACACAAAAGTGAGTCCAGGGTGCTGTCATGCTGCTGAAGTTTAATGCAAAACTTTCGTAACATACCACCAGTCCCAAAAATGACCGTTTTTTCTGGTGATGCCTTATTCTAAAAAGCATCGGTTTTGGCTAGGTCTGGGCATACTCTGCCACTTCTATGCACTGCCTCAGATATTTTACTCGAGCCACCCTGATGACGCTTTTCCACATTTACACAAGGCCTTTTTCCTTTGATTCTCTCTATGACTTGATGTTTCCAGGCTTGACTGAGTGATGCCACTGATACAAACTGCAGAAAGCTTAATTCATTTTATGGAAAATCCCATCTATGTGTCTGTGTAGGTAGCAAGTGCCATATGAACTTCAGAAAGGCGGGTTCCTACACGCCCCTACTTGCTCTCAAGGTTGGACTTTCTTGAGTCACCTCAGTGTTTCTTGGGTCAACAAAGCTTGTATATTTAGCATTTCTGATCTTGGCCAAGAGTTCACAGTTGTATGGCATTTCCATCTGAAAGAAGTACATGTGCAATCAGTACAAATACAGATTCCTCAGAGGTTTGTACATGTAGCAAAACAGGGTAGTTTAGTACACCAGAAACTTGGTTCCTGCTATTGTGAAGACAGTTTTTTCTAGTAAAACAGCAAGAGAAGCACCTGGGATGGCAAGCTCTTAAATTTTGGTCCCTCAGCTCACTGGATACAAAAGTTCCATGTATTCCTTCTACTGATAGTATCTTGAAAAGACCTTTTTCTCTGCAAGAGTCTGTCAAAACCAGATATACCAATGTTAATCTACAAAGAGAAGTAAACACTACTCCAATATAGCAAGACTTGTGCAAAAAAGAAAGTCTCATTATTTATGGGGCCATATCATGTGGGAAATGAAGAGATAAAATTCTTTACAGTTTCACACAACTGAACAGTAAGTCAGTTCTAATATTAAGAAACATACAAATAAATAACACAGTTGAAAGCTCAGCTCTCATGCCAACAGAAGCTTTCAGATCTTAATGTGATTCTTAAAGACCCATTGTCTCTGGAAGACAAGTATGAAAGCAAAATAAATTCCTGGTCCCCTCGTTGTGAAGAAAAGCTCGAAAATAGATCTTGGCTATACTCTGAAAACTCAAAAGTCACACAACAAAGAGTACTTATTTGAAGAAATGTTGGGGTTTAGGGTATTCCGTATTTGGAGAGCGTAACTTGTAATTCCTGAGTAGTTAAGAGTTATCAGATCTGGTATTAATCTTCAAGCAATATTCATCTTCTCCACTGAAGAGTTTGAAGGGCTTCAAGTGTATCACAAGTTGTGAAGATTTTTTTGGACTAAGTACATTAACATAAGCATTTTTTTAGATGCCTCAGTTAGTCATGTTTTCAGAATCAGGCTTTGGTTTGCAATAATTAGATATTTAAACAGAATTAACATTTTTTTCAGATAATTACCCCTTTTCATCCTCAGACGACTATGGCTTCTTACAGGTGATAGATAAGAAAAGTACAGCATAGTACTAGAAGTACACTATTTGCACTATAATTAACATACTGATGCTGATTCTTTCCTCTATAAACAGCTCTCTTATTTTCTCTTTACTCATATGCAAAGCTGAATATCTACTTTATTCTGACATTTTACCACCCACTTTTAACTTAGTTCTGAATACTTAGATAATATCAGAGACTCTCCAGTGAATATAGTTTCTTTTCAGAGCTAGACAAAAAGTAGGTTTTGGTCAAGAGTTCATCTAATGAATGGCTATTTCATCAATGAATAAATTATTGCACTAAAAATGAGCTTTGTTCAATATTTCCAGTTGCAGTATATCATAACTTCCCAATCCCTGAAAACAAAGTTAGAGAATATTAGTTTACTAAGCCTGGCTAATATCTGTCTTGTGACTAATGAAGCTGTGCAAAGGGCCTGCATCCATACAGAAAATAGAGCTTTCAAACCCAAGAAAGGATGTTTAATAGTTCATTAAAAAGTAAATAAGCTTCTTTTCTATTCTGCAGAATATCACAGTCCAGTAACAACAGTGATCTAAACCAAACTTTTTGTCTTTCATCTGCTTAGTTTAAAATCAGCTGATATTTACTTTGGTACCTCAAATCTCTCATTGAAATTCGTATCCTCAATCTTGCCTGCAAACAGATGATGCCCAGATGGCAGCTGTATAACACTTGAATTGTGGAAGCTAAAACCTATTTTTCAGCCATACTTAACACTGGGAGGGGAGACCTGATTGCTCTCTACAACTACGTGAAAGTAGATTGTAGTGAGGAGGGTGTCGGTCTCTTCTCCCAAGTAATGAGTGACAAGACGAGAGGGAATGGCCTCAAGTTGCGTCAGGGGAGGTTTAGGTTGGATATTAGGAAGAACTTCTTCACGTAAACAGTATTGAGGTGTTGGAACAGACTGCCCAGAGAGGTGGTTGAATCGCCGTCCCTGGAGACATTAAAAAAACATGTAGACGTGGCACTCCAGGACATGATCTAGTAGGCATGGTGGTGTTAGGTTGACGGTTGGACTTGATGATCTCAGAGGTCCTTTCCAACCTTAGTGATTCTATGATTCTACTGTAACATCCTGGAAAAGAGCTGAATAATATTATTAAAAAGCACTGTTTGGTACTGTCAAGCATTCCAGAGGAAGTCTGAATGTCTTTCCATTGCCTCCTGCAAGTCTGTAAGCTGGAGAAAGACAAAGCAAAAAATGTACAGCTTTGATGTTTCAAGGCTGTAACTGAATCAGTGACCCAAAGTTCAAGAGGTCATTGAAACAAAGGAGAGGAAAGAAGGAAAACAAAAGACTGTTCACATGAAACTCCAGTTCCACACTTTCATAATGAGTTCTCAGAACAGCCTTAACATCATTACTGAATTGTGAAAAAAAAAAACCCCACCAGATTATAATGACAATTTAAAATGCAACAGACTAATTGCAGCTACAGTAATGACCCCTTAGCATTCATATGGCATATTACCAGGGGACCTTAAATTCACAAATAAGAAGTATGTTTTTCCTAAAGTTGATTTGATTGTTACCCACTAGATTCTTGGGGGGAGGAACTTAGGGTGTAATTAAATTACAATTTACTCCTATGGTCCATGAAAAAAAAAGGAAAAATGTTTACGATGTTATGCATTAGGATGTTCTTATTTGTTATTAAGATATTAATTTACGGACTGTAAGTGATGTTATAAAAGGCTGCTAGTTCATAAATTTAAAAAAATCTATACAATTTTTTTAAAATTGTGTCTGCATCAGATTCCATACTCTTCAAACAGACATTGCTAGACTTGATAAAGGAAGTCTCAGATTGTTTCTAGATTCTTTATTAATAGAAGATTCATTTTTTGATGCCACACAAAACTTTATGTGCCAAATTTTTCATATCAAATCCAAGTTAATGTGATTCTTTGAAAAATGAGAATCTAAAAGTAGTCTGCATTGTCAAATTATTTACTGTCCTGCAATTCCTGATGCAAATAATGACTCAGAGACACAAAATAGTTCCATACATTTCCTCTTGACATGGATAGATAATATTATGTGGTAGTGCATCTTATTTGTACCTGAAATATTAGAGAGGCTGAGGCCGCACTACACTTGGTCTGGCACCAAAATATTGGGGGTAATGTCTTTCAGGACAAACTTTCCTGGATTGAGAAGATGTTACATCAACATTGCTGACTATCACTGCTGTCGACAGATAGCTGAGCTAATTTTATATTAATGTGGGGAGCAGGATAGCAACAGCAGCATGGAGCTCCATTTAAAGTGATTTATGTTGCTTCATCTGAATGCAGATAGCGCTACAATTTGGTGGAAATTAAAATTATTCTTGGGATGCGAGAGAAGAAAAGTCAGCAAACTAATTGTGAATCCATCAAGAAAAGCCCATGGAAGCATACATACTGTTGCAAAATTGTATGAACTAAAATAAAAGGTAAATACCTGGCACATGGGAAGGAATGTAATAAACTAAAAGGATTGCAAGAAATGTAAACACCAGCAAGGTGTGTGTAATACGGACAAAAAAAAAGTGACAGTTCCATGCACTGCTCAGATAAATTGTCTGGAAGATCAATGGATAAAACTGCAGCAGATGAATGAACTGCTAGCTTGAAAGCAAAATGAAATTTATGAATATTAAGTTTGGTTAAGTTAAGATTGGTTTTAAGTAACCAGTCAGTGTAGTGCACCGAGAAGATTTATTTAAAAAAAAAAAAGACAGAGCAAACTTGCATGAAGACAGATAGCAGCTATTGCAACAACAAAATATGTAGGATTCTTTAGTGAGTGGATACTTACTACAGTAGCTCCAGATTACTCAAAAAAGTTGTCTTGTTGAACATATCTAAAGGCAATGTCATGCCATTCCTTTCCAAATTACCTTAATATCTCTGAATTAGCAAAGAAAGATGATCTCAGGTGTTTAAAAAATGTGCTAAAATTAAAATTCCAAGCAGAAATCCAAAGGCCAGGTTGTTACCAGATGCACTAGTGACACCCTACCATTAGTTCAAATCTTAGCTGAATCACACTGGGCAAAGCTTCTTTCCACATGGTGGCTGCTGCATGAACTCTATAAATTAATTTAACTAGTGTCAGATCCCAGTGAACAATTAACCAAATAAAAACCACTATCACTGCAATAGACTCTATTATTGGAAGTTTTACTGAAGAAGCCAAGGACTGGCTGGCTAAGAATACTGGATCGCATTTTGAATGAAAAGGTGATACCTCCAGCATAGAGCTGTGACAAGTTACAGATTAGTACAATCCCATACCCCAAATCCTGTGCCACACACACACAGATGTGTCTCTATCTTTTTTAGACAGGAAACCTTAACTTTCCATTCTTTAAATCTTGCACCTCTCTGACTAGAATTATACACACTTCATCTTTCCAGCAATTCAACAGAAGTGTCTCTTCAGAGATGTGTTGCATACTGAAGATGTAAAAGCAAATGCATTTTTACATTAGACTGCGCTACTAGCTACTGCTCCTTTACGGATACCTCAGATATCGTATCTGTATTCTCAAGTGTGTCATACTATTTTTTCAGTAGCAGCTAAAGTAGATCAGGAGTGATTTAGCATAGTAAATAGTTTACAGCTTCATCACACGGTTTACAGACAGTCAGATAACAGGAGCACTGTACGTTTGTGGAATGTTCAGTAACTGCTGCACATACAAAAACATGTCTTTGAAGGACTCCAGGCACAGTCTGCCAAAACTCGAACTAGTGCTTTAGCAGATTAAAAGCTTCCACATGTGTTTTAAGAACTTGCATTATGGATTTTTATGGAGCACTAAGTAATTTGCTAATGCCATCCAAAAGGCAAAGTTATCTTTATCAGTGGTATCTTGCCAGGATGTGGTGCATTTCATGTTTGAAGTAGACATTTTTGGCAATTTGTTCAGAAGAAGTGAAAATTACTATTTTAATCCTTGCAGAATAGATGTTTCAGCAGAAGTTTTACAACTACTCACATATTTATTTCAGTCTTGTAACAACATGTCCTGTAGGATTCAAGCTAACTTAATGTGCTTTGGCTTATCAGCTACCACAATGAACTTTTTTCCTAATTAAACTGAAATAATTTACCATGATACATCATACTTTTTCATAAGCAAATGTGCTCATTTTTTCACTGCTGATACAGAAAATAAGCAGCTCTATGCCCAACAGAAGACCCCGATTTCCAGGAAAGCTTAATCCAAATATCTGGACATAAAAGGATGTCATTTTAGAATTGCACTGTGCAGGTAGCAGCGGTGTTTTGTTACCAAAAAATGGTGAGCTGCTATTTTTTGTGTTCCTGGGTCTCTGATTCTTGGCTTGAAGACAGTCAGTCCTTTGTACTCTGTTATTACAATGAGGTAACCAAAGAAAGAGTGTCTTGGTTTGAGACTGTCAGCTGTTACTAATCACTGCTCCATGGCTTGCTGTGAATCCCTGCTTGCCTCTCCCTCCTGCTCTGCTTAGCACACATAAAGAAGATAAATTACTCCCTAGTTTCCCTTCAAAAAGCATATTGTTTGGCACATTCCAATACTGTGAGCAAAAGATGGAATAATGCGAAGAGTTAAATAGGTATCTGAACAGCCCCACAGCAGGGTCCTTCTCAGGCAGATGTGAGTTTCAGGAAATGTACTTTCATATTGGTTCGCCAAAGGTATTCTGTTATCTTGCAAACCCAAAGAGTAAATCAACTGTATTTTTCAGAACACTAGAGAATATTCCTGCAAGAGATTTCCTGTAGTAATGCAAATATCACGTGACACTCAATAAATGAAGCATCTAAGCACACCATATTTACGTATTTCTCTATACTGGGAGGTGCAATACTTTGATGTCTATAAATTGTTTAGCAACAACAAGTACAGATTAGAGGCGTTTATAGAATTCTTCCCTGCCCTCACTGACTGACACTGTCCTGATACATAAAAGAATTTTAAAGAAAGAAAAATTAAGCTATTTGCGCCTGGAAACAAGCGGAGTAAGAAGTGAGCAAGGCTGTGGAATACCCTACCATGAAAATGTTAGGGTAAAAATAACAACTGATTTGAACCTCAAGCTCAATAAATTTATAAACAAGACTGTATAATGTATTTGCCTGCTGTATCAAAATCCTGTACTTGATGGCCCAGGAAATAGCTTTCCAGCATAGATTACTGTCATATTTTTTGTAAGATAACAGCTAATCTTGATGCACTGAAACAAGGAGTTTCATAAAGTGAAGTTATTCCACTTAAGGAGCAGTATCAGGAATCAATAACAACAAAATGTTTTCATGATTCATGGTTAACTGAAAGGTAAAAATCACTGTAAAGCCACTAGAGATTACTGGGCCTCTACTATTTATACCAGCCAGTGATGGTCTGACATTATCTTCTCATAGTTTCACAGACTTTTCCTTCTAATTGCTAAACTGTGGCTAGAAGAGCATGTGTTTGCAGTCAAGAGGATGAAGGATGAAAAAACATGAAATGAAATATTATGAAATATTTTCACTTAACAAGAGTTAGAAAGGGATGGAGGAAATACATTTGAAGCCAGCACACATTACACCTATTTGCTAGCATGTTTTTATGCTGTTATCATTGAGAAATATGGAACCAACTGAAAGAATACTGAAAGAATACAGTTTTCAGCTTGCATCACTTTCGTACATGCAAAAATTTTCAGAATCACTGAGAGGTATCCAGCACCCACATTCAGGTGTATTTCAAACAAGCATTCTATGAATAATATAAATAAGTATGTATGGCAGGATTAGGTTAGTATCCTCTAGAAAAGGTCTTTTTTTGTCATATACAATCTTTCTACTCACTGTAGTAATGGAGAATCCACAAAGAAGGGTACATCACCTTGTTTAAGTGTCTATATAGAGTCTTCTACGTGTTAAGTCCTAACTTTCTGTTAAAGTCTGTGGTTTCTCTGATTCACTCATACAATGAGATTTTCTTACATGTAACAGGAGGATGTGTGTATCTTCATAAGGGTATATTTTTAAGCTGATTTTTTTGAAGGCAGTGCGAGTTTGAGTAGCTGTGGCCCTCCATATCTCTCCTGAGCACAGGTGCTCTTTCACACACCCCTGTTCTCTCCTTGTCACCAAATGGTGGATGGTGTTTGCTCAGCTACCTGGTGAGAACAGAGCCAGCTTAAAAATATGCTGGAGGAAGTAAGGAACGCTTAACTTGCTTTAGCAGCACTGCCACCAAAGAGCAAAGATGCAGTTTAACAATATAGCCAACTTGAAGTGATGTCAAACTGCTGCCAAAATGCTAGTTTTCTGCTCACAGACATGCTCTCCTTCTGCATACCTTGTACAAGTTCTGGTGTTCACAGAATCACAGATGGGTAGGGGTTGGAAGGGACCTCTAGAGATCATTGAGTCCAACCCGCTGCTAAAGCAGGTGCCCTACACTAAGCTGCACAGGTAGGCATCCAGACATGACATGATTCTGAGATGATTTAGAATGACAAACTGACAGAAAAACTAACCCTACAAAATTTAGTAGTTTTCTGGTGGCAGGGGATGGGACAGGACTACAAAGCTGTGAGGCAGATCTAGTCCTTTAGGAACCACTCTTAGCCTTTTAATTGTTGCAGTGAACTGCGTTACAGTATCCCAGCCATGGGTTTCATTAGTCAGCTTGGCTTAATCATGGTCACATAATTTTGGGTCAAATACAATTCCTAATTTTACAGTGAGATATTTGCCTAGTGTTCTTAAAGGACCTGGAAAAATATTAAAACATTTAATTTCATTATTTAAATTTCCATATTAAAATAAAGGACAAGTTAAACTGAGATTTGGGGGCAGCTTGTCCCATTAGTTCATGCAAAAAGGTATACAGAGCTATATTACAGACATGTATTTTATATGGCTTCAGGAAGTCATTGGCTGTATTAATTTAATATTAATTAACTTTACCAATGCATATAGTTCTTTGAAAATGTTACTTAGCTCCTTTCTTTGTAATTTTATTCTTTTACTGCTTCTGGTATTAAAAATATCGTTCTAGAGTTTGGACCTGATCTTGTGAAGAGCTCAACTGTCAAAGTTTTAAACTTTATTTAACTTTTGTTTTCTGAGAATGCTCAGCACCACTCAGGACATGCTCAGCAGCTATCAAAATAAAGCTCTAGAGCTTAATCCTGTTAATTAAACTCAGGCAATACTTCCACTGTCTTTACCTAACTATTATGTTTCCTTAGAATTTTCCTGTCAGCATATTTTGCTGTGACCTTGCACAGTGTTATTCATTTCCACAAATCCTCATCAACATACACAAAAGGGATTGTTCTCATGGTCTCACACTGAGAGTTTACTCATCACACAGTGCTCAGTGGATGTAGGGGGTCGGGAGTAGCCCATTTAAGAATGCCTCATTAGGAGAATGAGAGACAACCTTAAAGAAACAAAATTAGGGCAACACTCCTGAGTCAACAGTTGACATTATTGCTGTTCCACCATAGGAGTCCTTAACAAGCAACTGCAAATTCCTAATGAAGAGATTGTAAAAAATAAACAGGAAAATAATTAGCAATAAAAAGATGCTCTGCTTATAACGTTTTGCTTCTAAAGACTGAGTCCAAAACATCTAAAGAAAATCTATATTAAAATCTACATTAGCAAGGGAACAGTATCAATTCAGCTCTAATACATTGAATAAGGAAAGAATTCATAATCATCATAGAAATCCTCTTTTTTATTTCCAGTAGTCAGCATGCATAAGGACCAGAAAGCACAGTTTGCTCTACACATTCATTCAGAACTGGTTCATCATTTTATATATTTGCAACAACATATTGTTAGGTCTCGGCAGGTTTCTCACTTAAAGGCATCAGTCACCGGCTCGTAGATGGTTGTAGATCCCTTCCAACTAAACTATTCTATTCTATATCTAAAATTTTCACCATTATGCATCAAAAGTAACTTTAAAGAAGCCAAAAGTTAAAAATATTGTAGGAAAAATGTTAGATTCTCTTGTCACAAACACAAGAATTTTAGTGTAGGAAAGCAAACACATAAACTTACTATTTTTTCCAAAATTTCAGAAATGGGGACTTTCAACAAAAAACAGTAGTGGAGCATTTTAACTGTTTTCAAAGTGAAATTATACACAAGTACATATGCACACACTCACATGCACACCCCCTCCCATTTGTGACAGTGTCTCACTTGCTCTGACAAATGATAAAACCACCGAAGGTACTAGGATCAGTCCTAAGTAGTGGCTGGTTTTGGGGTTTTTTTTTTAGAAAAACTCAAAGCAAATGTATCTTGCTACTTGCCCAGTTTTTCAGTGGCATACTACTTACTGTTGAGTGTAACGAAAAAGATCCCACTTGAAGGCTGCTACTTATGAGCCCTGAATCAGAAAATTAGGTTAGTTAGTGATTAAAGTCAAGGACAAATATAAGCTCAAAAATGCTTTGCTGACTAGGGGTTTACACACAGAAACAGGGCCTCAGTCACACCAGCTGCCAACCAATTATAATTGTGGCAAATATGCATATTCCATCTAATTAAGCTGAAGGAGGGTAGATTTATATTAGACACAAGGAAGAAATTCTTCCCTGTGAGGGTGCTGAGGCCCTGGCACAGGGTGCCCAGAGAAGCTGTGGCTGCCCCTGGATCCCGGGCAGTGTTCAAGGCCAGGCTGGATGGGGCTTTGGGCAACCTGGTCTGGTGGGGGGTGTCCCTGCCCATGGCAGGGGGGTTGGAACCAGGTGGTCTTTGAGGTCCCTTCCAATCCAAACCATTCTATCATTCTGTGATTAATTATGTAAATATGTATATTCCTTCCCTCTAAAAAAAAATGCTACCAGCAAAACTCTAAAGTACTGTAGCAGGGAAATTATGTATGTGCTTAAACCTCAGACTGAAATAGCGCATAACTTACGCCTTGAGGACATTGGACTGTTCTGCAAGAAATCAGTTCGTGCAGTTGCACTAGCTAAAAGAAGAAAGTGTTCTGAAGTTGTAGGACTTTTTAGCATAGACTCTGCTTTTTGGCTTGTAAAATAATTCCTTAGAATTTATTTTTGAACAAGCAGATCCAAGGGTATTATTGGTTTAAGTGTTATCTAAAGAGAATGTGCTCAGTGTATTTTAACTGAGATCTTACTGAGGAGTACAGTACCATTCCTAGGACCAGTACCCTAGTCTAATCCAAGATTACACATAGATTATGTACAGCATGCTTTCAATGTCAAGAAAATTAAAAATAATAGAAGCAATTCCGGATTCATAAATTCTAGAATTCTGTATAATCTCAGATCATAAGTACAATATAAAAAAAATTGACACAAAACCAGTCATAGTATCATAGCTATTCAGGAAAGTTGCTGCATCATTAGTTCATGCTAATTTGCAGAACCAAGATCAAGGTGAACAATCAGAACTATCAGATTAACAATTCAGAATTTTAAACAAGTTTCCCTAACTAGATTTTTTTCTCCTTTTTCCTGCATTCTTTCTCTTTCTCCTTCTCTTGCAATTACCTTACTTGCTTGCTGCCTTTCCTACATCCTAAAATATTTTAATTTCTTTTCTAACACTTTTGTTAAAGAGCAACATAGTGTTTTGCTGTTTGCCCTCACACTCTGGAGAACTCTTTGTCATGTCTTTATTTCACTCACAGTGTGACAGACTCGTCAATTCTCAAAAAAGGGAAGGAGTAGGTGAAGGGAGAGGACAGGGATAAGGGCTTGGGTTTGTTTGCAGTTTTACAGACCCTGCCCCCTTCTTTCTTTTCTTCCATTCCTCCCTCTCTTCCTACCTCCCTCCCCATCAATACTTAAAAAATCATTCCCATTCACATTGTGCGCGCGCACACGCTGGGAGAAATTACAGGCACTCTGCTCCAGGTTGCCCTGACAACCTCAAGGCATCCCTGTGAGTGAGGACCGGTGGCACAGCAGAGTTTCCCAGGCCCCCTGGGGAAGAGGAGGGGAGAGGAAGGGAGGAGGCAGAGGTGCTGGAGCCAGCAGCCGTGTGGAGGAGAGAGCAGAAAGCAGGATGAAAGGGGCACATACATCTCCTGTGAGACAATGGGAGTTTTGCTGGCCGGCTGTGAAAGGACACACTGAGGATACAATGGTCTGTGACACATGAAAGCTTTGGAGCAAACTTTATTGCTTCTCCATTAAGGACCATTCCAGAATCCCATTCAACTCTAAGAAATCTTGTCAACGTCTTAAAATGTAAAGAAAACAAATGCCTTGATTTTTTCATCTTTTAAAAACAGATTTTAAATATTTTTTAAGATAATTCTTGTTGGCAGCACGTTGGAAGTTTTTGCAGTTTTGGCCCTGGATGGTACCTGGTGTCCCTCTTGTGAGTTCCCTGAGTTCCCATTAACTTCAGTGGGAAGGAAGGTTGCCCAGCAGCTCCCCAGTAAGAGCTCTCTGAGTTTGTTTCCTCCTCATATCACTTTTGTTCATACTTAGGCCTCTCATCCCTCTGCTTTGAAAGCTTGCTGCTATACATGCCACAAGCAGTTAGAGCTCAAGAAAAGAGGAACTGCTGTTCTCTGCTTTCGAACTGAGAAGTCATTTAAATGATAAGCAAGAGCAGGAATGAGACTGAGCAACCTAAAATAATGGACCATGTAGTCACAGCCAGAGTGTATAATAGGAAACCAAGCTGGAAAGCAGCTCATAAAGAGAAGAGCATGACTCTTGCTCCCTGACGTATCACTTGCACATGGTTCACCACTCAGTCCCAGAATCAGTCCAAGCAAGAATAGGATCACAAGCTCTAATCCTTCAACGCAGTAATCTTTAGTGGTAAAATATGCCCTGCACTGGCTCTAGTGATTTTTGGAGTGTAGGAAACTCAATCTGTTATCAAGTGTGGAGTACAGAGATCAGATTTGGTTAGAGCAGGAAGCACGTATGGCTGGGAACCCTCTGGACTGACAGTACTCAGCACCTGGTCCTGAATCTATTACCTGGCAAGGGCAGGAGACTGGGAACTGACTGATTTCACATCTGTGCATTTCCAAACCTCCCTACCAAACTATATAGGTTAGCCTTTTCATGCTCACGCTGTAAACTAAGTTTAAAGCTGATCTTAGCTAAAATGAAAAAATACGGAGCCCATTGCTTCTACTTTAGAAATAGCAAAGAAGAACATAAACCAGCAATTTAAATCTGTAAAGTTGACTGGACTAGTATGCATACATTAATTTTTCACTTTTTAAATTACACTTTGTTTTAATTTACACACTGATACTTTAAAAAATAGTATTTGTAACAAATGTGTCACAATTAGTATTATTGCAAATAGTATTGTTACAAATAGTACTTGTAACATAGTGCAACTCAGTAGCAGATCTGAAATTCTAAAAAAAATTACCTCTATTTTTATGCATTGCTTAATTATATTTGCATTATTTTTCATTTGCATTATTTTGAGGAGTCTAAAAAAATAATCAATCCCGCAACCACTGACAAGAGGGCTATAGGACTTATTTCCTGTTTGTAAATATTTGGTATTTACCATTTTCCTCACAGAATTTCGAAACATAAATGTAACTTACCACAAGCATTATCATCCAGTTTTACAGATGGAAAAGCTAAGCAGAGAAATGAAGGATCAAGTGCTTCAAATGTTGGATTTCCTTTTTCATTTTCTTACTGTTCCAGTAACACTTTGCTCTTCCACTGCAATGGCACATGTAAATCAAACAATTCAGGGTGCGCATCTAGTGATTCCCCCCTTTGCAGTTCGTTCTGTGGGTGCAAATCTCACTAGCTCTAACGGCTTCTGCCGAAAGGACAGGCAAACCCTAGCTGAAATGAAAGGGTAAGTATAAAGCATGCGATTGGTTTTATACTTTGAGGATTTGATCAGAGCCTGGAACACAGCCTTGATGTCAGTTACATCAGTGACTAGAGTACTTCCACTGTAATTCGAGCAGCACATATTTCCTCCTTTAGAAGACAGACATAAGTAAGATATATCTACAATGACTTGAGAAAACATTTAGTTTTGCCAGGTCATGATTCTAGTTTTATGTTTCCATATTATTGATATTCATGCAGCCTGTTCCCTTATTTTAAATGCTTTCTCCTCTGAGACAGGTACCCAGAGCAGCAGGTGGTCAACTGTCATTGTTCTATATGTTCAAAAATGGTATCTAGATCTGTGTGGGCAGTCCACAGAAGGCTGGATTAAACAGTGCCATACAGGGGTCCATAGGAGGAGATAATAAAGCAGAGAGAACCTTTCCTGATCTCTTTGTTCATTCTGCACATTGAAAGCTTCATTCTGACAAGAAGCATCAACACTGTTTTGACACATATGTCGTAGCCCTCTAGATGAAATACGGGGAAGTTATGGACTTCTTGATATTTAAGGAGAAGGAGCAAAGGGGCATTTTAAGGAGAAGGACACTAACTGCACCTGCTTGGAAAGAGAAAGAGCATTTCCATTTCTGACAGTCCTCATGAGACACTGCTGCTCAGAGATTCAGAGCTCTTTCCCTGGCAGAACTGCACCTTCATTTACAAAACACAGTGCAGCCCTGCTGGCGCAATCTGACGGACAAACACTTCAGGAGATGCCATAGTGACCACCCTAGTATTCACGTTAGATCAGACGCATTAAGACAAGCCAAGAATTAGGATTAATGTTGCAAGTTTTGCAAAGCTTATAAAAGACTCTAAATGCTTATTCATACAATAGTAAGGATTTTTCTGAAAAAAAGTTAACTGTTTTAATCTGTTTTAAACTCCCATGGCTTGGGATACAAGCAAACTGAGGTCATGCCATTAGGGATTGAAGAAAACTCTTCCTACACATTAATTGTAGCAAACATTGGCAACATTACTTGAGAGTATTCTGTTTTCTTTCTTGCTATTACAAATTTGGTGCAGCATGTTTCTAAGGCACATTTTTCAGGCTATGGTAACTATGCTAATCAAAACCCCTGAACTGGCTCACTGGAGTACAGGGAGTGCCACACTGCATCAGACCAATAATCTTTGCTTTTAACAACATCTTAACAAAGCACAGAAAGATGTAACTCTTGTAATAGTAAATTATTTAATAACAAGCATTAGGGGTGGGATGGGAAGATGGGGGCAGTATGAGCTGTAAAAGAGGGCCAACTTACCTGTGACAGCTTTAAATGTGTGGGTCATCAAAACTCTTCCAACAAAACCATTTTCATCATGCTGAGTTTATACTCTTTACTCACAGCTGTATGAGGTGAATGTCCTTGTGCTTAAATTTACTAGGAATTGCTGCCCTGGATAGTAAAGCATCAGGGAAGATGGGAGTCCGAGCAGTAGTCTACTACATGAGTACTACGATCATTGCTGTACTGATTGGCATAATCATTGTGGTCATCATCCACCCTGGGAAAGGTACTAAAGAAAACATGCACAGAGAAGGCAAAATTGTGCAAGTGACAGCAGCAGATGCCTTTCTTGATTTAATCAGGTATGGCTATGATACTGTACATTTTCTGTACCAACAGTAAATTTAGATTCACATGAGAACAAAAGTAGAGAATTTTAGACAGTGACTGCATAAACTACCCAAATTTCTTTCAACTATGTGATACCATTATCTCTAACACCTACAACGCTACAAAATAATACATGGATTTATTTTCAAATCAAGCTGCTGCAAGGGAAGAAACTGCTTTTAATATTCAGAGAAAGATTCTTTCTTTCACGCACAAAATAAAGACTTCTGTTCTGCTTTCTGCATGGGTCTTTTCCCCTCCTTCCATAGCACAAGCCTTATTACCAAATTCCTCTGCTTTCCTTTACTTCCAACTTTTGACAGTTTTCTCACTTCACTTGAATCCCTGATGTAGCTACTGGTCTCAGCTTTGAATTGTAGCCACCAATCTGGCTGCATCTACTGAACTTGTTAAATTGTATGGATGGGAAATGAATTCCAGGAACAGGCAAGTAAAATGTTTGCAATAGAGGGGCACAGACATAAAACCTTGTTTTCTCCTTGCTCAGAGACTCTGCAATGCCTCTTCTATAGAGCTAATATGTCACAGATGTATTCCAGGGAGTAGGGAAGCTGAGGTTTTGAACTCGGGAGCTTTTCCGCAGGTAAAGCCACCAAAATTTTGTGTTCCACTAACCCATTTGGAGAAGCCAGAGACATGGAGAAAGGCCTCCAAGAGTCATGCTGCCAGGAAGGGGGACTTCAGAAAGACCCATGAAGAGGTTTGCACTCAGATTCCTCAAGATTTATTCAGTTAGGCTGCTTCCAATTCCCTGAGATGTCACCATTCTGGAAAGCAAACAAACCAACCCCCGTATGTAACAAGTACACACACATGTGTATGTGTATGTGTTGTTATTAAAAAATACTCAAACTTCAGAAATACTTATTTCTTAATCATGACAAGACTAAATTAAGTGATAAATGTCATGATGTACTAGGCTACGTGACTGCAAAAATTGTCTGAGAAGTAGAAATGCATTAAATATTTTTAACTTATTTATTAATCTGGATGCAGAAAGCATTAATAAATACAAAAGTAAAAGTCAGTACTGACCCACAGAGCTTTGTTCATTTGGTAATTTAGCTAATATTCTGCTACATAACTCGATCTGCTATACAATACTGGATACAGAGATTGCAATTGCCAGGATCTATCCAACCCTACCACATTTCATCCCGATAAAGCTAACTGGGCCAATGCTATATGCAAAGCTCTACTCATTGTATATATAATTAATATTTGTCTTAGGATTCCTTTGAAAATTAGCTGATCAATATTTTTTATTAGCTGTGCCACTACTTAAGGTATTACTAGAGTCTTATGACTTCTCATGTTATTTTCTTTCTTTTTCACAGAAACATGTTCCCTCCAAATCTGGTGGAAGCTTGCTTTAAACAGGTAAAAATGTTTTGTTATTTCCAACTAAAACACAAAGCAAGAAATTGAAATTTAGTAGCACTTTCTTTAGGAATATCACATACTTACAGTAGAAACAAATCTTATATATGCTGCCAGCTGTCAAAAAAGACCCAACCCAAACCAAGCAAATCTGTGCTTTGTTTTCAATCACGTTGTCTTAGTATTTGGTATGAGGAGTGAGGAAAAGAAACCTGGCACAGAAAATCAAAAATGTCAGATTTGTAAGTCTACAGCAAGCTTCATTAAAGTCAGTCCAGAATTTACTTTTCAAAACCAGTGTTGTGTTAAACTGGGAGATAATGAGATATGCACCATCTGTACAAAGACTAGAAGATGTTCAAACATGTCACGAGAGAAATGTGCACAAGTTCGAAACAATGGCAACAATATTGTGGGTACCGATAACAAAAACAAACTAGAGGACTTGTCACCTGTGATAGGGGTGCAGAGGAATGCTTTTTCTATGTTGCTTCCCAAGTTCCTCTGTCATTGGCCTGGTCTTCATCTTAATTGTTCTGCAGAGAAAATAATAGCAACTAGTTACACTCCTTCTTTTTTAAAAAGAGGCCATTACAGATTCGGTGAAATCCATAATGTATATTTCCATAATCTAATTGCTTCCTATTGACCTCACAGACAACCTTGAACTGATATTATTTAATAGTTATTGCCATAGCAATAAAAAAAGGCTGAAAGGTGGAGTTCAAGAAGCAAGAGGATAAAGTAGAAACTTTCCAATGTCCAGCTGAGTTACATCTTGCAGAAGAATTGAAAAGAAACAGTAACATATTCTTGAGTTATATAAACAGAGACCAATAAAAAGCTATGGACCTAGACCCAGGTCCAAAATGAACAAATGCTGCCTCTGTTTTCAGTAAAGATGAAGATGGACTCAGGACAGTGATGCAGAAGAACAGTATGGAAATACTAAAGTCTATATCTAAGCTAGAAAAAAAAATCAAATAATTTAATGTAATTAAGTCAGGGAATTATATCATCTTTATCTCAAAATAATGAAAGAATGATGGCAAAAAGTATTTTTAATAAATCTCTCAATTTGGAAAGTTATTATCTATAACTGGTGAAAGCAATCGTTGTGCCTTCCAAATGGCAATTTCAAAAATATTTGGTAATTGATTTAAATTTAAGCAGTTAATAACCCATTAGCTTGATAGCAGTTGTACTTAAGGATATAAGTACCTTGAAGCAAGGAGTATAGACTTTGTAATAAATGAAAATTAAAAATATGTTAAACAAAAAATAAATTTAAAGAATAACACAGATTTCTGAAACATAGTTTGTACCAATTTTTTATTTTATTTTTTTTTCTGGGCGGGGGGTGGTGTTGGGTTTTCTTGGTGCCACAGAAGTGCACTGGAGCTAACCTCTTTGCACTTCCATAAAACAGTTTTTAATATGAGAGAAGTGAAATAGTTGAACATAGGATAAGGGGATAAGGTTATTGTAAAAATCACAGAATTTGTGCAGATAGCAATGGAAGTTGCTGAAAGACTGGGCATACCTCAACTGAAATTTTTTGGATGACACAATGAAATTTACAAATGATATGAAAGTTTGAGCACTTTGTATGAAGATGCTAAAGAAAGTGATATGTTCCTGGCAGATCATAATACTGTAGAGTCACAACAACAAAGTGAATTGGCTCTTGCAGACATTGGCATGTTTGGTTATCTCCTTGCAGCTCTTCATCACATATGAAGCAAACATTTAGAAATTAGCAGTAATTTCTTCTTTGAGATGAGAAATGATCATCAGAAAGAAAAAAAGAATTAAACCCCTCTAATTCAGCTCTAGGATATATTAGGTAACATAACTCCAGAAGAGGAAGTACAGTCAGAGCAATGTGACTACCTGGAATATTGAGTATATTCTGGTCATTAGATTCAGACGAAGATTCATGTGGAATGAGCACAAAGGAGAGAGGAGTTGCTGGGATTATCAAAAAAGCATAGCATAGAAAGCAAAAAGAAGCTTCATTTAAAAACTATTCAGGTACGAAAAAAAAATTGGAAACAGAGCTGTATAAGATAAAGAAAAATGGTTACACAAGAAGAAATGGAAATCACTATGACTGAATTTAAAGTGGGAGGTTGTGGTGGGTTGACCCTGGCTGGAGTCAAGGTGCCCACCAAAGGCGTTCTATCACTCCCCCTCCTTAACTAGACAGGGGAGAAGTAGTATAATGGAAGGCTCACAGGTCAAGATCAGGACAGGGAGAGATCATTCACCAATTACCGTCCTGGGCAAAACAGGCCAAACTTAGAGAAAAAATAATCTAATTTATTACCAAGCAAAACACAGAGTAGAGCAGTGAGAAATAAAACCAAATCGTAAATCACCTCCTCCCACCCCTCCGTTCTTCCTTGGCTTAACTTCATTCCCGATCTCTCCCTGCTTCCCCCAGCGGCACAGAGGGATGAGGAATGGTGGTTATGGTCAGTCGACCACGTTGTTTTGGCCACTTCTTCTTCTCTGGAGCGTGTCCAGAGAAGGGCAACAAAACTGGTGAAGGGTCTGGAGCACAACTACGATGAGGAGCGGCTGAGAGAACTGGGACTGTTTAGTCTGGAGAAGAGGAGGCTCAGGGCAGACCTGATTGCCCTCTACAACTACCTGAAAGGAAGTTGTGGTGAGCTGGGGGTCGGCCTCTTCTCGCAGATAACTAGTGACAGGGCAAGGGGGAAGGGCTGCAAGTTGCGCCAGGGGAGGTTCAGGTTGGAGATGAGGAGAAATTTCTTCTCTGAAAGGGTGGTCAGGCATTGGAACGGGTTGCTCAGGGAGGTGGTGGAGTCACCTTCCCTAAGTGTGTTTAAAGAAAGATTGGATGTGGTACTTAGGGACGTGGTTTATAGAATTATCGAATCATAGAATCATTGAAGTTGGAAGAGACCTCAAGGATCATCTTGTTCAACCGTCCCCCCACCACCTATTACCCACTAAACCATGTCCTTCAGTACCACATCCAACCTTNGGGAGACAGTCCTCCACAGACTTCTCCAACGTGAGTCCTTCTCATGGGCTGCAGTTCTTCTTGAACTGCTCCAGTCTGGGTTCCCTTCCACGGGGTGCAGACCTTCAGGAGCAGACTGCTCCAGCATGGGTCCCCCACAGGATCACAAGTCCTGCTAGCAAACCCACTACAGCGTGGGTTCCACTCTCCATGGATCCAGAGGTCCAGCTAGGAGCCTGCTCCAGCGTGGACTTCCTGTGGGGTCACAGCCTCCTTCAGATGACTCCACTTTCTCCAGCGTGGGGTCCTCCACAGACTTCAGGTGGAATCTCTACACCCCATCATCCCTCCTCCATGGGCTGCAGGAGGACAGCCTGCCTCACCATGGTCTTCACCACGGGCCACAGGAGAATCTCTGCTCCGGTGCCTGGACCATCTCCTACCCCTCCTTCTTCACTGATCTTGGTGTCTGCAGAGTTTCTCACATCTTCTGCAAAAGCTCCCACAGTTGTTTTTTTTGTTGTTGCTGTTCTTAACCATATTATCACAGAGGTGCTACCACTGTTGTTAATGGGCATTGGCTCTGTTGGACACAGGGAAACTTCTAGCAGCTTCTTGCAGAAGCCACCCCCGTGCACACCCCACCCCCACTACCAAAACCTTGCCATGCAAAACCCAAAACAGTGTTTAATGCCTAAAAGTTGAGGTCCTGGAAAAACCATCAGCTAGGATTCGTGGGAGCAAACTACCTCATCAGTTTTAAGATGCGTCTTGAGAAATTTCTTTCAGTGAAGTATCCTACATCAACAGAAACTTGACTCAGTGACCAGCAGTCCTAAATCTATGTTCTTAATTAAAGAGGTCTTACATCTTTCATGATTTAACAGAATTAAAGATTCTGTTTACATTATGTGTATTGTATTTCACATGCATTTAAAGGGATTTCCAACAAATGGTTCAAAAAGCAGGAAATGTTTAGTGAAAGTTGTTGGGTTTTTTACTTTCAGCAGTAACTATGCTTACTGAAGCATGAGGATTTTAATCTGCATACTGATACTGTTACATTTTGAATCAGATTTTTAGGTATAAATTATTTTGTTTTAGCAAATTTGTTAAACTAAAACACGTTTTGCAGGAGAAACAAGTATGTGTGAGATTCACAGTTATCCAGATGACCTTAAACATCTGACTCCATAACTTTCTTTTCAAAAGTTTACATCAGGTTTTTCATATGTTTCTCAGAAGATTTATGAAGATGGAAGATCCATCTGGCACTAACCTGGTTCTGTAACACAGTGTTTGCCGGTCCAAACACAAAACAGACCACTACTCTCAGTCATTCACACTCAAAGCCATAATACTGATCCACAGCTTTGCACACCTGGAAACCATCACTTGTGCATGCACTCCACATTAAAATTTATCACCTTTTGATATATTAGGTGCTCACATTTTGTTTTCCAGCATCCTTAGGCAGGTTTGCTTCCCAACAGAGATCTGCATTGGAACTCACTGGAAGGTTTTCCTTTCTTTCTCACCATAGCCAGCAGACAGGTCCTCTAACAACTGTGTTAGGACTCACAACAAGTTTTTAACCTGTTACTTTCCCCATCAACAGCAAGCACTTCCCAAAGCACTAACACACAGGACCAGCTATCATTTCCAAAGCTTTTAACCTCAAAAGTTCAACTATTAACTCAAATTTTCTAACACCAAGGCATGGAAATTTTACTTTCTTTCACATAATTAATTTTAGTGAAGTAAAATTAGTTTTCTGGATGTGGAATTGCTCTTCTGCAAAATGAAATGGAGCTGTGTGGAGAGGGTAACCAAGGCAGGGCGGGGGTGCTTCTAGATGGAGTCGGGAAAGCTTTTATAGGATTGCTGCTGGGAGAAGCAGAGTCATGAAGGAAAATTGGGACCTTACAACATATTTAGGAAGGATCTTCCTAAATTTTCTACAGTTCCTCATTCAGACTTCTGGTCCTTTGGATGCCTTTTCCTGTTCTTTCCCAGCAAGTCTGTGAGGCAAACTAAGCTGCCTCCTCTTGTTTCTTCTTCTCCTCCTCCTCCATCTTTGCACATTTTCTTCCCCAGAAACAGGAAGAGTGGCGGAACAAAATGGCCCTTCCCCTCTAAAAAGGACCACACACTGTGAGTCCCAGGAGCCAGGAGGAATCTTTGTTGAAGAGAAAGAGAGTCCATGGAAGAACTAAGGAAATCCTCTCATTCAACCATTTCAGTTGAGAATCAGCAGAACCTTTTCAGACTTAGTTGGTGGCATTCAGCCCCATGCCCCAGGAAAGTCTACAGGGACAAAGAGCTACCCTTGCCTAGCATGTCAAGTTAAGAATAATCAGGAAAATGTTGGGCTTTAGCTTCACTCTGTTCTTCACTAGTTACTCCCTTTCTTCCCGAGAAAGACCAAAGTCCTGTTGGTACCTTGTCTCTGACAGGGTGCCCTCCAATTAAATCAGTGGCAGATAATGATCATTGGAAACAGCAGATTGTTAGTACAAACAGCATGCTTTGTGGTGCTGGTTATGTACGTATGTGATATTTTGCTACCTTCACTATGCACTGTTCATTTGGGGGCTTTTGTGGTATTTATCAGTAACAGGAGAACCCGAAAAGACTCACTACAGATAAATATTCCACACTTACCTAAAACTAAATTACTTAGTTCAAAAATTTCTCTATACCGCTACATTTTCCCCCAGTTTAGGGTTATCTAAAGAACTCTTTGAATTTATCTTTCAGCTCTGGCCATTATATCTTCAATTCTCTTTCTCTGCTAAATTACAAAATGCTGTCTACCCTTGGGCTAAGCAGTCATAAGCACTCTGCTTGATAAGCAGACACTGCTTTTTAACTGTTTGTTCCTCATGCTGAGCTATGTCTATCAAACCCCACAAGTTTCTTGGTACATCAAGAGAAACAGAATCAATCTAATAATTTGGGTCATTCTGTTTTGAATAAGTACAATCTGATGCCAGCTGAAGCTTAAAGAACTGGAAAGGTGCATCTGATAACTGCATTTCTTCTCAGCTATTTTAAATTAAATATTCTTTCCTGAACGCATCCTTATCAAGGGGATCAGAAGTGTTAATCACACACCCAGACATGAATACTAATACATGCTCTCTATTTCTCAAGATAATTTTGCTTAGTTAAGATATATTTTAACCTGTGTCATCAGCTCTTCTGCAGACAATTTAGAATGCTTTCACACAGGCCCATATGGAAAGGAAAGAAAAAATCAGTTAGGAAGATGGGATATCACTACCTTATTTTTTATTTCTTTTCATTTTTAGTCTGCATTTAAGCAAACTTATTGCTTTTAAAATCACCATTCACTAAAAACTACATCATCATACAGACTTAGCACAGACAGTGCTAATTATACCAGCTCAGAGTACTGACAGTAAATTATGAGTTTTCAGAGAAGTTACCTGCACAGTTACCTTGCCTCCAAGTTAACCACTGAAATGGCTGCTGCCATGGTATAACGCTGCTTCTTAAAAAGTCATGCAATATATTCAAGTCAAATGACTCTGCGTAACTTGTATCACTAATGAAAAAATAATAATAAAAATGTAAACAACTAATTAATTGTATCATGCAATAAGATAATTAAATTGTCTATCTCACAATCAGATAACAATTAAGATCCAAGCTGTTCATTAGCACTGTGTCTTGTAAAAAACTCCAGAAATAACATTATTATTTGTATTTTACTTGCAGATTAAGTTGTTCATAGAAAGCTATTCATATTAATAAGTTCCAAATAGTATTTACCTTGCTCCTAATTTGTTCTCTATACATGAAAAATTACGAGTATTTTGCATCTAAAATCTTATCAGGCAAAAATACATCTGCTTGGAGACAAAATTCACCAAACATCCTCAAAAATGACAGGACTTCAGTGATGTTGTCTAGCCCATTACAGATTATCGGTGTATGTGTGTGGACTTCCCGTAAAACATAACCAGCTCTTCTGAGATGCTTAAGCCTACAATCTGTTATAGGAACAGTTTCTGTCTAATTTCTTCCATTACTGAATGTTGCAAAAGAACAAAGATCTGAAGAACTACAGTGTGATATCAAAATGTTGGTTTGAATTACCTGAACTAACAACTGTTTCCCACCAAGATAAAGATCTTCCTGAAAGTACAAATCTCATAGAAGCTCATAAAAGGATCTCCTGTCACTAATACCTCATCTATTTCAAAACCTTTGACATTTTCTATCATCTTGAAGGTGATCTTTCATCCTGTCACTTCCTATAAGCAGTTGGCTTTTCACCATTCCACACACACAGAAAATTTGTTTTGTGGTGGTCACGTAAACTTGTATTTTGCCTTTAGTGTCATCTGAAAAAGCACTAACAAGAAAACTCAACCTACATTTTTTCCTAAGTAGATATCTCCTTTGCATTTCCCATATTTGGTTTTCGTTAATTTCTTTTGCTTCACCAGGACCATCCTCATGACTTTTGATAGACAGCTTTGGGCATAAGAAGACAGACACATCCACAGAGTTACCCTTAGACTTACTTATCAATAATGAAGAAAAGGCTAGCTCAAATGAGTGTCCCAAGCAGATAAAGTTGCTCTGATTTCTGTTGCTCAGATTCCCATTTTGAATCTCTAAATAAACCATTTTTCCACTGCTCTTGAAGGGCTTCTAGAAAGACTATTCTCCCTAGTAACATTTCTGAATACTTAAGTCTCACCAACAGGGTGAGTCAACAGAGAAGATCTACATCTCTGTGTATGAGTCTAGTAGCCGACATGGATTTTGCTAAGTGAGGTCCTAAACTCTGTATTATACCCCTAAAGAGACTTAATTAATAAGGATTAAAGGCATGGGACAGAATTCCAGAATCAAAGCGCAAAATAGAAGGAACATGTTTATTGCAAACTAAGATGATTCCTAACTGTTTTTAAAGGTAAGAAACCTCATGTGACTGTGCTTTCCCCTCTGAAGCTGCCCAACTCCTCAGTCTCCTGCTATAATTTTTGAGCCCAGTGGCCACTTCCAACCTAAGTTGACATGAGGGAAGCAATTCTCAGACAAAACAAGACTGCTGCCACTGAAAAAAAAAAAAGCAGTTTATAACTTAGCTTGTGGCCTGTTCCAACAGGCAGCAGCCAACCAGCCAGGCAGCACACATCTAACACTGTCTAACAGCCGTATCATGTGTTGCTTTTGACCTAGTCAAACAGGTAGGCATGAGAGAAGGACCTGAGGGTAATGGAGGAGAATCAGGACAAAGTCAGTTAAGACTTGTCTAGGGAAAGGAGAAAATGAATAGGAAATTTTGTAGGAAATGAGGCTTTAACTTCAGCCCTCATTAAGCAGTTTGCTTTTTTTATGTTTGTCTAATCTGTATGCCCACAAGTCCAGCATAATTACATTCTTCAGATATTTGCATTAAGGAAAGGGGTTTTTTTCTACTGAAAAACAGTAATAAAATATACATCTAACACAATTATCATACCTATACACATAAAAAAAAAAGAATTAGAAGTATTTGATGTATAGTGTCAGGCAGAATTTTCACACAGCCATAGCAAAGGAAAAAAGAGGTATGATACATTTAAGTTACTTTCATTTTAATTTTTTCTAATTCAAAAACATTAAAAAGTAAGGAAACAGCAGAGAACATGAAAATATGTTAACTAGCCAAAAAAGACCTATTTATTTAACAGTTGGAAAAATGTTGTTGGGAAGAATAACAATTTATAAAAATGCAAACTAAGAATTAATAGTTTTGTCAAAAAACTCAGGAGCGTGACAAATCTGTGCCTTTGATTTTGACATGCTTATGAGAAAATGAGTTCTGGAAGCTAAGGTTGAAGATTTAGCTTTGAAGTTAATATGGATTTTTGTTGCTATCAGGGAAGCCAGGTTTTCATCACAGTACATTTTACCATGAAATATTATACAAAGAATTGAAATGTCCTGCAATAGTAATTCGCAGTTCAATGTGTGACTTTTATCTTTGTTTGCTATAATTCACAGAATTCCTCTCTTTCTTTTATTTCTGTTTTAACAGTTCAAAACTAACTATGAAAAGAGGCTGTTTAAGGTAGATATTCCATCCAATGACACATCCACAGTGGCTTCCATAATAAACAATGTGTCAGAAGCAATGGAAACCCTCACTCGAATGAAGGAGGAAATAGTTCCTGTTCCAGGTTCTGTAAATGGAGTGAATGCCCTTGGCTTGGTGGTTTTCTCAATAAGCTTTGGCCTGGTGATTGGAAGCATGAAGGAGCAAGGTCAGGCATTAAAAGACTTCTTTGATAGCCTAAATGAGGCTATCATGAGATTGGTAGCTCTAATCATGTGGTAAGTGCCTCTTTGATAAATTCCATTTTAAGTTACTAACAGTATTTTTTCTTCACAGTCAGGTACGGGATAGCAAGAGTCTGTTTGGCAGGAGTCAGATAATAAGGTCTTAACTATCTTGTAGCTCTTTTCATAAATGAACCCAAGAACTGTAATTCTGTAGGCCAATAATGTGCCCAAACACATCTACTCTTTCAGCTTGTGATATGAGAAAAATCAGGGTCTATGGCAGCACACGTTAAGCTTATACAGAGCCATTCTATGTCTTCATAAAGATAGCAATCGCAACAGTATGCTATCAAAATTTCCTTGTATCTTAATCTCACTTCACTAAAAGAAACCAACAAACCTCTCCCATAATCTTATTTCTACTCAGCAAGACCTTGTTATCATTAGTTTCCAACACAACTGGTTCCTGCAGTTGTGTAGCCTGCACCTATGTCCTTGCACTGTCACTGCACTGCTTACACATAATTTTCCTACTTTCTTCATTGTGTGCAGTAGGTAAATAAAACCAATACATTTTCCCTCAAACATTAGGTATGAAGTTTTTTCAACAATGAAATTATTTGTCAGGTAGAAGGTTAATTAAGAAAAGAAATTATGTCTTTGTGCCTTCTTTACTACAGAAAACAAACAAATCAACTACAAAAGCCTATCCAAGAACACACACCCCTATGTTGCAGTACTAGACACAAAACTAAAAATAAGTATATTTTCCCCAGTAACTAAAATTCTATTCTACCAAGAAACATCTATACAAAGCAAAATTTTTTTCTCCTTCATTACAAGCACACATAAGATGATAAAGCAGTGGATAAGAATTGTTACGTCTGAGAAATTTCTACCTGGATCTAATGGCTTAAAATGCAATTGAGATATGCTGGATAAATTTTGTTCTGTGGTAACTTAGTGTGAAAAGACAAGTGGACGTTTACAGAAATAAAGCTATACTAGAAGTTCATCTGCAGCAGACATGTTAGAGTTGTCTGCTCAGCACTAACTCTTTCTTCATCCATAACTGTGCTTACTGGTGAAAAAAATGTATAGTACCAGCTTTGTTGCTGCTCTACAATGCAGCTAACACTGGTCATAGAGGTGGCTTCATGCTGAAGTATTTATCCATTGCCACCTGGATAAAATGGGGATAGCCAGAAGCAGCTTGAAAACACTGGAAGTTATTAGCCTCCTGTGTGGGTTCCTTCCCCAAAAACATGGGAAACAGCACTGGCGAGATAACAGACTGGACACTTTGCGCAGTCTACAACTATGTCAGCTGAGCCTTTATTCATACAGACAGAAGTAAAACCTAATTGGCTAAAGTAGCTTTTAAATGACACTTGAATTCCAAAGGGAGGTCATCTCCCTAAGCATCTGAAAGCCATTCAGAACCTGAATCCAACAGAGCCTATTGGAAACATTTACTGCTGTGGTTTAATCTGTACAGAGTTAAACTCTTGAACTGCTTCTGAATAATTGCAGTCATCCTAACAGTGAAAACCTACATTCATGCATGCATATAAACACAAAATGTGTGTATGGTGGAGTGAATTTCTACTTTGTTCAGTACAATACTAATTTGATTTCTTATTTGTAGGTATGCTCCACTTGGAATCCTCTTCCTGATTGCTGGAAAAATTGTTGAGATGGAAGATATGGGTGTGATCGGTGGCCAGCTTGCCATGTATACTGTAACAGTTATCATCGGATTGCTAATTCATGCTGTCATTGTCCTACCTCTTCTCTACTTCCTGATCACCCGTAAGAACCCTTGGGTATTTATTGGAGGCTTAATCCAGGCATTGGTCACAGCTTTGGGAACGTCTTCCAGGTATACTACAATATTTTAAGGCCATATTGGTTTTATAATATTACTGGTTTAAGAAAGAATTTTGCCTAAGGTAATTGGTTAACTCAGTATTCAGCTATTCATTTGAGCACTTTACTGCAGTTCTGCTGCTCTCCAACAGAGATAATTATTATCATCATACTGACTTGAACTCTGTTTCCTCTAAGAACCCCTGGACAGAGATTAAATGAGTCTGTCTGGTGAGGCAGACTGCATGGCTGAAACCTTTGTGACTTTGTGTTTGAAATTTGTAAGTAGTTTGTAACAGGTTGCTCGTAAAGGATGCAGCTGGCCAAGGACGTGCATGGCAAAATGGAGCAGTAAACAGGAAAGTTCAGAGGGACTCTGAGAGAGCTTGACAGCCCTTATTGGCAGCTGACATCCTGTGCTCAAAATCCTGATAGCCAGTGATGGGTATACAACCTGCAACACTAATGCCACTCTCGCTCTTTGTTGATGAAGTCATAGGTATGCCATATGAAAAAAAAGCCTGTTTGCATCTATGATGAAAGAAAACATTACTGTAATCAAATATACATTTCTATACCTTATGACTTTTCCTAAAACATATTTCATTTAAATAGATTTTAAAAGTATCTCCTAAAGACAGATGTTTTAAGGTGCTTGGGATTATTTTGAAGATCTGGATGGGAAGTTATTGTAACCATTAATGCAGAATCTGATTAAGTTTTGTATCACTGAAAAAGCTCTTGAGGACTTCAATGATGACAGTATATTAATGGGTAGGGAGGGACAATTACTAATTTCACATTTGATGTTTTGATGTCAATCATTGCAAATTTGTGGAATGCCTAAAAGGGAATTCAACTAATAATGATTTTTAAATGACAATAACAAAACTAATGCCTGTCAACACAGTTCAAAAGAAAATAAAACGAAACTGCAGTTTTGGTGGGTAGCAGTAACAGTGTTAAGAGGATATGTTCCAGCTTCTGTACAAGGCATTCCACTTGGCACTGCTCAAGATTCTGAGTAAGAACCTAGACTGATGGAAGAGAGAATACTATACTGTAAGTGGATTTAAAAGCTGTCTGAAATTCAACTGTAAGATGACTGTCATCAAAGAGATTTTGTAGCACAATCTTCCACAGCCCTTCTTTACTTTACATTCTATCAGTATTCTGTTATCAATATTGATAAAGTTTCCAAAGACATGAAAGTCTTTTATGTAGTTAGCAATGACGAGGTCAATGAAACAGAGTAATATGAATTTGTGGGTCTTGAAAAACCTCTTCACTTTGGTGTGATCAGATGGAGAGATATATCTTTAAGAACAAAGTGCCCCAGCAGCTCTTATAAAATGGCCACCTTATCCTTCCTTCTGAAGCACCATGTCTGGAAAGGAACTTGGCATCATCTGGGCCGAATGGGCACTCCTGTAGCATATGAAGCCAAACGGTTCAGCTGGGTTGGTCTTTAAATGAAATTATATCATATTTGGATGTAGCAGCAGGGGAACAAGATTAAGTGGTATGCGGGCCCTGGGTGGGACAGGGTTAATGTTCTTGATAGTAGCTGGCATGGTGCTGTGTTTTAGCTTTGTGACGACAACAACACTGAGAACACACTGATGTTCTAGCTATTTGCAGTATAAACAGTGTTTTGCACAGCATCAAGGCCTTCTCCGTTTCACACTCTGCCCCCGCAGTGAGCAGATAAGGGGTGTGGAATAGGTTGGGAGTACACAGAACCAGGCAGATGACCCAAACTAACCAAAGAGATATTCCATGCCGTATAACATCATGCTCAGCAATGAAAAGGAAAACCAGGGAATTTTAGGGAGGCTTGACCTCTTTTACTCTGGAAATGGCTGAGTATTGGTCTACCTGTGGGAGGTGGTGAATGATTGCCTTTGAACCACTTGTTTCGGTTTGTGTTATTTCTCTCTTCTTCCACTTATCCGTCACTTATTAAACTTCTTATTTTAAAATCTCAGCTGCTGCTTTTTCTTGCTTTTACCATTCCTTTCTTCTTTGCCTGCCCCACTCAAGGTGTGAGGGCAAGTAAGCAAGTGGCTGTGTGGTGCTTAGCTGCCTACAGCTGTTAACCCAAAAGCGGTAAAATAACGCAATTTTCCATCAGAATGCCCTTTCCAGGGGGCCCAGCAAATACATAAGAGAAAACATGCTGGTTACTGAAGGCTTGAATAGCTCAATTTCTTTTAATTTCAGGAAAACAATGCTTATGATTCAATCATAATTTCATGATACAAAAAATGAGAAGTAGGAATTTTTAAATCGATTCTTCTGTTTATCTTGTGACAAAATACTGAATTTAGACACATTCAGACTAGGGACTACATAGAGAGTGACAATAATTAACCATTGGAAACACCTTCCAAGAGCATTAGGAGCATCTCCATCGTTAGAAGTCTTTAAATTCAGCCTTTGCATTTTTAAAAAAAAATATTGTGGTAAATCACATAAAAATTAAGACAAAACAATCTCTCGTGTCATCACAATGTATGACACCCTTTTCACTCCCTCTTTGTAGAATTTATGTCATATATTTCCTTCATTTTTTTTTTGTTTCAGTTCTGCAACACTACCTGTTACATTTAAGTGTCTAGAAGAAATAAATGGAGTAGACAAACGAGTTACCAGATTTGTACTCCCAGTTGGTGCTACAATTAATATGGATGGAACAGCTTTATATGAGGCTTTGGCTGCAATTTTCATTGCACAGGTTAACAACTTTGATCTGAACTTTGGGCAGATTATCACAATCAGGTACAGAAGTCATTATTACCTACACCTAGTAAAAGCACCTTTGTGATGACTCCTTCTTGCTGTTATATGTGGGATTAAGCAAAAGCATCTAGAGCTAAAAACAACCACTGCTACAGTAGCTGACTGACTGTAATGATTTACATCTTCTGCGCAGAAGGGGGCCCACAGCACATATTCTCCATTAGGTAAAACTTCAGAAAACTGTAAAGTGACACACCTATCACTGCACTTAGTAGAGTCAATAAGAACAGTTCTTAATGACTTTTAAATTTTCTTTAGGAATTCATGCAGCAGTTGGGAGCCACAGACTTATAATCAGTAACAGGTCATTTACAGTGCATGTGCAAAGCAGTAGCATCAAAGTGTCACTGTGCTAATGCTAGGAGGGGCAGTGTTTTCCTAGTGCTGATGGTCTCAGGCTATAAGTAAAGCAAGCTGTATAAGGAGTATCTTTTATTGGACCAGCTGACAGAGGGGGAGAAGATAGGTATGTTTTCAAGCACAGAAGCCTTCAAGGTTTGAAACAGAACAGCAGCTAACTCACTAAGTAGCACTCAATCATAACTGATCTGCATTAATTTCACTGTGTTAGTTTAAGAGACAAAGATGATGGGTACATGTGCAGAAGAAAGAAATGTCAGCAAGGGAGAGAAGGACTCTGCAGGAGACAGAGAGATACATCTTTATCACTCAGAAACACTGAGTGGAACATCGGAAGTTCAGATATGGTGAGCTGTGAATGCAGAAAATTTTCAAGCAGAAGTGCTTCTCTCCATGAAAAAACATCAGCTTAATTCAATATTCATCAACAGAAGGCAAAACTCTGCCTTCACATTCCAGTTCCACATTCATTACTACTAGAGTTGCTCCCTACCAAATCACCTGACAAAACAAACTGAACAAGTATATTTCTATCAAGTTACCAGACTGTATGATTCAGGGTTTCTGGGAGCTTTCTGTTTTCTGATGGCAGAATGCCAGCTGCTGGAGGACAGATACTTCACCTGGCATGAAGTTATGGTGAGACGGACAAAGAATAAAAGTCCTTGCATTAGGTCTGCCAGGACAGAACTACCTCATCAGCTTTTCTTTTAACATGATTGAGCTTGTGGGGTGAGTCTGTTCAATAGGTGGGGGCATGTAGCTATAATGTTTTTGTGTGGCCCTTTGCATCTAGAAGAGGACTTGCCACCTAACAAAATCACATTTCGAGGGTTCGGGATAAAGGTTTAGTATAAACATTTTGGATTAAGATCTACACTCCCCTGCAGCTACGCAGTCTTCAGATGAGGGACTAGGCTCATCTTTTTATTTTATAACGAACAAATGCCTTCTTGCTACATATCTGTTTTTAATGTTTAGCAGATGATAAAGAGAGTTTATTATGGAAGACAATTAATTGCTCTTGCCATTTCTTTGCACAGCATCACAGCTACAGCTGCCAGTATTGGGGCTGCAGGCATTCCTCAAGCTGGACTGGTCACCATGGTCATTGTCCTTACATCTGTGGGTTTGCCCACAGATGACATCACCCTTATCATTGCAGTGGACTGGTTCTTGTAAGTATTTTTATGGAGTCACTGAGGTCTTTGACCATATTTAGAGGGGCAGTAGCCAGGGTGTAGCCAGCAATAGTGTAATCAGTAGTGTAATTCTTTTGCTGTGGAAGGCAGTTGGAAAGAAGTGTTAAAAAGAACCACATTTTCTTACAATTGCTGTGTTTTCTCACAGTAGATGCTGAGGGGTGTTACTGAATGAGGGTTCCTCTTCCATGCAAAAGGGGCAAAACAGTTACTTAGAAACCTGGATCTTTAGGGTACTGAGACAACTTTCAGATACATTGTAACTAAACTAGCAAAGAATTGATTAGTTCTCTATTTTTTGTAGGATGAGAATGAAAACTTTTTCATCAGTCAGGCTCAGAGCTGGTTCAGATCCAACCCAGGTCATTGCAGCCCTGCTGACCATCTAATCTAGGAAAGGTTCATATATCTATCATTGGAACAGGTTGCCCAGAGAAGCTGTGGAGGCCCCATCCCTGGCAGTGTTCAAGGCCAGTGTGGATGGAGCTTTGGGCAGCCTGGTCTAGAGAAGGGTGTCCCTGCCCATGGCAGGGGGTTGGAACTAGGTGATCCTTGTGGTTCCTTTCAACCTGAACCATTCTATAATTCTATCCCATGGACACAGAAATGGAAAACAGTTGTGTAACTCTCTTATCCAGCCACCACAATACATTGCGCCTCAGTTTTTTCATTCCTCTGTCTGTAGAAGACTAACTGATACCTATAGGTATATAGGGAAATCTCTTGGGTCCAGGAACTAAATCAAAGGCAGGTTTCGTCCGACATCTATTTCATCTAACCCTTACTGGTTGTAGTTTCCAGAGGGTTTTCCCCTTTAGTCTTCTCAAGCAATCGCTGCAAGATGTTGCATGTGTTGTTATCAGAACCTAGAGTCTTCAAATTGTCATTGTAGCACATGCTCACAGCCTTATGTAGGTGGGTGCTTATAGAGTAACAGTCCAGTCACTGGTCAAGCTGCCTCCTACATCTTCTGGGTGCAGCTCTCTAGGAGGGCTGAACTGTTGCAGTTTAATTTGAAATAGTTCAACAGAATTCCACCCTAAATTACTGACCGTGGTTCATGGTCAGGAGGGAAATGGCCCTCACAAGGTAGATTCTCATTGGTTTACACGTTCTGAGGATGTAAAACCAAACCACCAGAGTACAGAAATGCCTCTGAGAAGTGCCTGCCATATGCTCCCTCTGTCATCCTCATTACACAGGGCTTTCTTGCTGTGAAGTTGCCAAGTGTATTAACGCATTTTGTGACTCCAAATCCTAGTTAATTTTTTTAATTTCTGTAGAAGAAATCATGGCATAAACAGTTCAGATCAATGAATACACATAAAATAGCTGCATCATGTAGTAGCTATTTAAACATTTCAACTAAATGTTTAAATAGTTTAGTTTAACTAAATGTTAAAGTAAAACTGTTTATTTTAACAGCTAGGCTGCATGCTTTCCTGAGCAAGTGGTGAAATCAAGGCTAACTTACTATTTCTCCTTAGGGATCGTCTCCGTACCACTACCAATGTCTTGGGAGACTCCATCGGAGCAGGAATTGTTGAACATTTATCACGGCACGAGCTGAAGAATAGGGATGCTGAAATGGGTAACTCCGTGATAGAGGAGAATGAAATGAAGAAACCATACCAACTGATCTCACAAGAAAATGAGAGTGAGAAACCATTAGACAGTGAAACCAAGATGTAGGGTAAAGAAAGCGTGGGTCCCACACTACAAGTCTGGAAAACACACACTTTTTCCAGCCATTTATATCTTGAATTCACCAAGTTCACTTATTCCTTGTTCTCTCCCTTTATGCTAGCACTGGAAAGAATTAATGAAAATATGTTCCAAATTAGCAGTGATCATGGCATATATTGGGTTCACACTTCAAAAAAATTAACAGGCAACAACACTGGTCCTGCTAGATATGTGCTAAATGAGGATAAAAAAAGGTTCTCCGTTAAATAAAAACAAAAATCAGTGTATATGTCAGTCCTGTGAACCTTTTTTTTTTTTTTAATGAACTGGAAAGTAAAAACAGATAAGAGAGCCTGAAAATGGTTTTATTTTTTTAAATAACTGTTGCAAAATTCCTAACATCTATAAACACACAATCAATACTTCTAACTTGGTAACTGCATCCAGCTAAATAAATTAACAGGATTTTTGCTTTTTTATCTGTTTTTTTTTTCCTATAGTTTTACATTGTTCTTCAAATACTAGCAGGACAATAAAAAGAAGAACATTAATTGAAAGGATAAAAAGGGGGAAGATATATAAAAAAATAATATCCCAAATCAGCACTTTTATCAGCTGAGTTGAAATATTTGAGGAAGTTATTTTGTCTAGAAACAGTTCTCTGCATTAGCATCAGCTGATCTTGACAAAAAACTTGGCATAGTCTGCTCCCACTGACTTGCAGACATTTAAGTATGTATGCACGTATTTACCTCCAGTCTCGATTTGCCCCCTTAATTTCAACATCACAACCCAGTTGAACAATCTATGTGTGTGTTTGTAGGAGCAAAGCCCTAGGCCGTATTGACTGGGACAGAAATTGTGTCTTCATCTCTGTTTAGGAAAAAAAAACAAACAACATAGCATGCTCTTGGTATGCCAGTTATCAACTTAATAAGCGATAATAAGAATAGAAGGCAGTGCCAGCCTTTGGTAGAAAGTGCAGAAGGGCAGGATGCTCAGGTCCTAAAGGAACTGGATTCTAAATCTGAATCCCTGAGACCATCAGGAGGTTTTATGATTGGAGACCTCCCAAATGCTTGGTCCTCCCACTGATAAGTTAGAAAGCTATTAGCTGGATTTACATTTTTCCATGAGGAGGAGAAGGCTCTCTATCTCAATGTGAAATTTTGAAATCCTGGTGTGCGTGTGAGTAGTATCAAAACGAAAAAAATGACCCTTTAGAAAGTAAAAAAAATGGGTGCTTTTTTTACTTTTTACTAAGAAAAAATACATAAATCGCAAAACATTAAATACTATAATAAATGTTGACATTTTAATTAGAAAGTATTTTAAAGCACAATATTGTATGTTTCTTTCAGGGAATAGATAAGGAAAGAATGAAAAATGAGAGACAGTGTACTTGTAATCCTGTGACTGTTTTTGTTAATTTCAGGATTATTCCCTGATCAAGCCCTTTTCTAGAAATATAAATAATGTATTTTTTTTCCTTTTTTGCCTTTCCAGCTGAAACTGGAAAGTTTTAGAATGCAGTTACCGTTGGGGGAATGAAAACATATTAACTGACAGACACAATACTGTAGAGTGAACTTCTTAATCAAAACGTTCAGTTGCCTTCTTTGTCCCTTCCCCTACCAAAAGATTCTGATGGGAAATGAAGGATGCACTTACAGCATCCCAGGTGCCACTAAAAAGCACTCAGTATGTTGCCTCTGTAACTAAAAGAACATAAATAAGCTGTACAAGTAACTGTAGTGAAAATGTCATCATGCCAGTTGAAGACAAATCTTTTCCCAGTCAAGACGGGCTTTTTTAGGACTGAAAACTCCTGCGCATCTTCTCCAGTTGAGTAACCCAGACAATACAAGCAGGAACTTTCCGGTGAATGAAGTGAGCAGGGTTTAATAGAGTATCGAGCAGTCAAACCAACAAAGCTCTAAATGAATTTCTGACTGAAAGAAAACAAACAAGGGGATTTTTTTTGCTAATAGAATGCAAATCTAGGATACAGAGAGGCATTTTCTGATATGTAATTAGAGATATTTTTATATAGATACTGTATTCAGAATGTGTGTATAAACATTAACTGTAGATTTTATGGCATAACAATTTAATTGTTTGTTAAGATTTTGTTTGGAAATACATTGCAAAGACAATGTAAATGGCTGTCTTTCTATGACATCAGCTGAGAAAAGTGAATTGTGTCACAAAGAATGTGATCTTTTTTAATACTAACTTTGTTTCTTATGGAAATCAGGTATTATAGAAAGATTCCCTTCCCCATCCCTCATTGGTTCTGCATTGATATGCACCCAGAGTGGATTGAGGAACATTACTTTGTAGATGTATTTTCAATAAAAATAGTTTTACATTACTGCTTTTTTGTGGTTTGGAGTTTCTTCCAAGGGCTCTGTAATAGAAGCTTCACACAAACTCAGAGCCAACAAACTCGTAATATGTGACTTCGGGAATTCCAGGCCATTTTATACAGCAGGACTTTGATATAGAAGGGCTTCCTCACTTCAAATACCTGCTTAGAGTTTCATAATCAAAAATAAATAAGGGGGGGGGAACATTAAAAATTAAAAGAAGCCATGATCATCCTACTTAGATTCATTCAAATTCAAGTATATAAATTTGTACTGACATCTGCAAAATACTTTAAAAGTATTTACATTTTCATTGATTCAGCTACTGCAGAGCTGCTAGTTAATTTTGGGTGTATCATTAGAGGACTCAAAACCCCCACTGACTGGGGTGTTACAGCATCGTAACGTTACAACTGTCCTAGACAATCCACTGTTTTTCTCAGAGAAGTAGTTTGCGATGGTGTCAGGGTTCATGAGGCAACAACTTCAGCTACCAGTTATCATCTACTGGAATTTAATGTCTGGTCAGAAATACTGGGAAGGCATAAATGATGTGAGCTGAATCACTTGTATCTGGAAAGATGTGCTGTTTGGAGCAGATGGAGGCATCAGGGACGACTCCTGCCCTACTGAACACACACCAACAAACCACTGGACAATGACCTCTACAAATTTGTCTGCAGTATTTTGAGTGAAAACCAGTTTTGTTTAAAAAAAAAATAATCAGAGAAGACGTGGTGTTCTAAAATGCATGAGCATAACCTTTCCCAATTTTTTTCTGGTTACCTACACATCCATTCACTCAACCCAGGTAAGTATCTTCGTGTTTCCAGAACTGCTATCATGATGGGAAGAGCTAAAGAAAGAGGGTTAGTGTATCACTTGGAGATATTACTGCCACAGTGGCCTTGCTTACTCTTCTGTGCCCCCACGCAGAATAAAGACCTCTGGCATTCCCTAATTTTTCAGCAGTGTTTTCATTTGGAATTTGGGGTACAAAACAGCCATGCCATTCTTAGTCAAGAATTTATGTCTCTGCAACAGTGTGTGGCCAGTACAAAGCAAAGCGATCATGCATGTGGAAAATCAACTACTGGCACAGGAAAGTATTTCTGTCTTTCCCTCTGAAGGACTAAATTTGTACGAGTGACATTTGTGTTCCAACATAGGCAGAACTGATAAGAAATTTAGGGCATTTTGTTTCAACTAATTCTGCAACACGTTTGGTTTAATAAAGTTAAAATAGAAATGGTACAGAAGAGTATATCTTGCTTCTAGTGTGATCAACAGTGTCCTTGCTGTGCTAGTTGTGGTTAACTTTCTTCTAGTGTGATCAACCATTTCCCAGAACAGGATAAAAAGTCTGAGATGAACTGATCACTCCCTGTCTGGATTTCTGTGTCATCTTTTCTAAAAGATTGGCTTACCCTGGAATCATGGAGTAAGATGGAGAAAGATTTTTGGAAGATGGAGAAATACTTTTACACCTCCATGCCAAACTGAAAACCCAGACTTGCAACATCAGTGAAGTAGCAAGATTCCTTCTGATAACAAAGGGAGCTGTAGTCAGATATAATCCTATGTGGTGAGCCCTTTCCTTTCCCTTCTTCCCCCACCTGGCTCCTCAGATGTCTCTAAGATACCTAGAGGTATCTAAAATTCAAAATTTTAGTACAGGAGCACTTGCACCTCTAAACGAAGTTTTTCTTCAACATGCCTCATTACACAACTAGGGCTGCACAAATAATTGATTTTTCACTTCAGTGAGAGAACTGAAAAACTGGGGAGAATAATTCTTCCTGGGCATCATGAAACAATTTTTTTTTTCCTTAAAAAAAGAGAATTGCCTCTTTCAAGTATAATGAAATATTTCAATCTACACTTCTGAAACTTCCTATTCCACTTCTGGATCATTTTTACTCTATCTTAAATTAAAACAAACTCAGCTGTAAAATGAACTGTAACTCAGAAATAAAACATTGAATGAGTTTGCTAGGAAAATGTCAAAAGGAAATGTTTTAACTTTTCTATAGTATCTCCTCATTTTAAAGCCAATTGTATTTACAGAAATTGGCACAGCTTCACTAGTACTTGCCTCAAAACTGCATTTTTCAGCAGCATGATTTTATATTAATGCTTTTCTTTGCTCTTTAAAACTTGCTTTCTCCAGCATTTTTCTGCTTTTCCTGATTGCTTAGATTTTTGTCTTTATAGTACTATAGACTTTTTAAGAGCCTTGTAAAAATCCTGATATTTGATAGAAATTATAAACCCCCAATTTTTTACTGATATTTTCCCAATATTGTTACTATTATTCTTGCTTCTAAATTTGTGTTCATTTCCTGCATCATGGGTTTTTTAAATGCCAAAACGAATTTCCCATTTTCTGCAGTACCATATTGCTCTCTCCATCTATCCTACTTTCTCTATTGGCTCTACTCTTCATTTTTACAGTTTCTCCTCTACGAACTCTACTATGACAGGTCTTCATAAACCCAGACTCCGATCTCAATAGTATCCTTGGTCTCCTTCATAAACCTAGCACGATTCAAACTTTCTGTGTTTTGGTTCCCCACCAATAGACTGGGGACAATAGTATTGCCCTTACACCATGGCTGTTCCCTGAGAAATTAAGATTGTGGAGAGCCCACAAAATGGAGATGACACACCCACCCCTGGGTCATGTCTTGGGCACCATCCAAATCCTGAGGATTTGTCACTAGTGCATAGTACCTTTCTACTATTATCTCCTCTGCTCTAGAATTTATACTACCTTCTCTTCTAAACACAATTTAAATTATTTTGCTCGTTGTAATCGTACATAAAACCAGGCCAAATTCTGTGGTGCTTGCTGGCTCTTTCACTGGCAAAACTTCCATGAATAGCAATAGGAAGAATGATAAAATAAATATCTGGCTTGGATTTAACGCACAGGGAATAAACAGTGCAAATATATTCAGAATAAAATTATTACTGATGACAGATGGTGACTGCCGTTCGGTCTGAGCGGGTGCTACACAAACCTCCCTTCACAGATCTGCATGTTCACCTTGCTCGTGACCTGTAGTTCCTCTCCTCCTATTTGAATCTTGCTCCTCTGCCAGGCAGCAACCACCAGCCATGCCAAATTGCCTGGTGGTTTTGTGATACGCACAAATGGGGACTGGGATGAGACCACCCAACTCGCTTTCATTTACAGGCTAAGCCAGGATGTAGGGCCGAGTCTCCAGAAGAAAAAGAGTATGGCACTAGCCCACTGTGCCACTTAGCCTCCACAGTGCAAAAGAGCTATTCAGATGCTGCCAGCGCCTCACTTTTAGATGTACTGTGGCTCTGTAACAATCAGCCTCCTAAAAACTGCAGTTTCCCAGCAACGCTGGCCAAAATTTTTGTCTTACTGTATTATGCCGCCATCGTGTGGCAAATGTTTGCTACAAGCAATGTTTTCCCTCCAATTAAAAAAATTAAGTTAAATGCTCTGATGAATAGTTGAGCACAACACTTAACATTTGCTTCTGCTGAAGAATGTTGTTGCTGCTGCTGTTGTTGGTTTTGTTATTACTAAATTTATTCATGTAAGAATATACTCATTCCTCTCATCCTCTGTTCAGCACAGCTTTAAAAAAGTTCAGCTCTGAACACCTTCATTCTTATATGGATTCTTTTGTGTGCGTTCCTTTATGCTTTATCTGAGCATCTCTCAGGCAAGATGAAGGTGTCTTGGGGAAAATGTGTGCCACAGTTCCTGAAACATTCTTTTAGATATTGGGGGAATGGTGATGCATGGCTCACTTTTCTAACGGCTAACAGGGTAGAGTTTCATACAGCTACTAATCTCTCTTCCAGTCTCAATTCTTTCTCTTTGAGAGGGCTTTCTCTCGGCAACATGATGTCCCCCAAGGTGCTATAAAACCCTAGATTTCCACACTTGGAATCTATACCTGCCAAACCTTGTCCCTGCTGACACATCTAGACAGTACATTGACATAATGCATTTTGAATGCACTTAAGAGTCAGGCCAAATGTTAGTCTTTCTACAGGAATCCTTGCATAACACCTAACTGAAAAAGTATCATCTAGGCAGTCAGTGGTGGTCAAAGACCATCTGATGTATCTGAGGATAAGAACATACAAAACTTCTAAAGTTTCCCTCTCCCTAAGACAGAGTCTGACCCAGGCTAGTTCCCCGACTAACTGCTCTGACAAGCCAACAAGTTACAGAGAATACAAGAATCATAGGATCATAGAATCATAGAATGGTTTGGGTTGGAAGGGACCACAAGGATCATCTAGTTCCAATCCCCTTGCCAAGGGCAGGGACAACCTCCACTAGACCAGGTTGCCCAAAGCCCCATCCAACCTGGCCTTGGACACTGACAGGGATGGGGCCTCCACAGCTTCTCTGGGCAACCTGTGCCAGCGCCCCACCACACTCACAGGGAAGAATTTTTTCCTTATATCTAACCTAAATCTCCCCTCTTTTAGTTTAAACCCATTCCCCCTTGTCCTGTCACTGCACTCCCTAAGCCCTTCTCCAGGTTTCCTGTAGGCCCCTTTAGGTATTGGAAGGCCACAATTAGATCTTCCTGGAGCCTTCTCTTCTCCAGGCTGAACAAGCCCAACTCCCTCAGCCTGTCCTCATAGGAGAGGTGCTCCAGCCCTCTGATCAATTTTGTGGCCCTCCTCTGGACTCACTCCAGCAGCTCCATGTGTTTCCTGTACTGAGGACCCCAGAGCTGGACGCAGTACTCCAGGTGGGGTCTCACAAGAGCAGAGTAAAGGGTCAGAATCACCTCCCTTGACCTGCTGGCCACGCTGTTTCTGATGCAGCCCAGGACACAGTTGGTTTTCTGGGCTGCAAGCACACACTGCCGGCTCATGTTGAGTTCTTCATCAACCAGCACACCCAAGTCCTCCTCAGGGCTGCTCTCCATCCATTCTCTGCCCAGCCTGTAGCTGTGCTTGGGATTGTGCCGACCTACATGTAGGACCCTGCACTTGGTCTTATTGAATTTCATGTGATTCACACTGGCCCACCTCTCTAGCTTGTCAAGGTCCCTCTGGATGGCATCCCTTCCCTCCAGCATGTTGACCGCACCACACAGCTTGGTGTTGTCAGCAAACCTGCTGAGGGTGCGCTCGATCCCACTGTCCATGTTGCCAACAAAGATGTTAAGCAGTGTTGGTCCCAGTAATGACCCCGAGGAACGCCACTCGTCACCAATGTCCACTTGGACATCAAGCCATTGACCACAACTTTTTGAGTGTGGCCATCCAGTCAATTCCTTATCCACGAAGTGGTCCATCTGTCAAATCCATGTCTAGAGACAATCCATGTCAAATCCAGTTTAGAGACAAGGACGTCATGCAGAACAGTGTCAAAAGCTTTGCACAAGTCCAGGTAAACAATGTCAGTTTCCCTTCCCTTGTCCACTGATCCTGTGACCCCATCGTAGAAGGCCACCAAATTTGTCAGGCATGATTTGCCCTTTGTGAAGCCGTGTTGACCGTCATCAATCACCTCCTTACTTTCCCTGTGCCTGTCCAAGCCATGAACACTGTACTTGTCTTCCTTGTGTTTCCTCCTGGTGGGCTGACGATATGCCTCAAAATCTCTGAACTACTTCAGATGAGTCAGGTGAGATCTTCACCAGCTATGTGGCTGCTCTCCACTTTTTATGTGGCATCTGGACAGGATCTGAGCTTTTCACTTGCAAAACAGGAGTGCTGCCAACTCCTGTGCTACTAAGTATTGTATTACAGACTCCTAGAATCAGTTAGGAGTATTTTGCTTACACTGTCTTAAAATACATTTTCAGCCCTCATCACTGTCTAAAAACATGATGTGACATGAAAGACTAGAAAGCAAAGGAAAAAAGCTCCAAATTATTATTATTCAGTTTTAAAAGGGCTCAACTCACAATTTTGAACATTTGACATCTGTGATACTGAATCCTACTAAAATAATGTCCCTCAACAGCTACTCCAGCAAATATTGACCTTCCTGCCAATTAATGTCTTTGTCAAACTGCACTAGGACTTTCGTAGTTTAGCAACAACCAAACCACCATGAAATTCCACCATTATCAAAAAATGCATCATCTGCTAAAAATATAGAGAAGAGTTTTAAAATTGTGAAATTATTTCCAGGAGCATGGGAAAGACTTTGCTTACTGTCAACCTGAAGCAGCCTTTTTATTTCAGAGCCGTAATCAATAAAATACGAGCTTTGCTTGTTCTTTCTTTTCTTCCGTTTCATGATTTTTCACAGTATACTTTGGTCTGGTGGGTAAAGAACTCTCCAGATAAAAGCTCAGCTGTGAACACAGGAGAGATGGTATTGGAAGGGTAAAAGGGTGCTGTGAGAGATACTTGGAACTACAGAGCAGCAGTTCTGACGTACTGCCATGGTAAGGTAAGAGCATAAACCCACTCAGCACATGGACAAAGACAGGGTATTGCAAAGGAGCTGACATTGTTTCTGCCTTGTGGACGTCCTGGGCTTCTATAAGTGCACTAGTAAGGAAAACAATGTATGCAATATATTTAAATTTTCAAAAAGCCACTGACAATGTCCTACACATAACACAGAATAATAAGTTACCATGGACTAGAGGACAGGTTCTTTACAGATTTAAAGCTTGTTAAAAGATAAGAAACATAGGGTAGGGCTTAACTAACATTTTTCAGGCTGAAGAAGTGTTCAAAGTGAGTCCTCCCAGAAACTGATCTGGGACTCGTTTTGTTGAAAACCTTTGTCAGTCCCCTGGAGAGGAAAGTTTGCAGTGAAATCTCTTCAGTGTGCAAATGACATTATGTTCCGTCAAATTCTTTGCCAAGGGAACCAAATTCTAGAAGGAGGTCACAATACTTAATGGGTGAAAAGCTGCCAGGTAAGCATCCCTTTAGACAAATACAATGTAGTGCACCTATGGATAAAAGATATAAATCATGACTGCAAGATACTGTACTCAAAACTGGCAGTTAGAAACCCAGAAAAGGATCTTAAGAGTTGTCACTGGCAATTTCCTAAAATCATTGGATCAATGCACTGGCCAAAAAGGAAGCAAGATGCTTGATCAATCATGCAAAGATAGATCGAGAACAACAGATGTCATAATTTTGCTGCAGTGAAAAGGTCTTGGTGCAGCCAGACTTTGACTCCTGTAGACAGTTCAGGTGTGTGCATCTCAAGGAGGATGTGTAGGAATTAAAGAGAGGTGCAGAGAAATTAGCATGGAAATAAACCATCTGCATTATGAGGTGATGCAGAAAGGCTGGGCCTCCTGCCTTGGAGAGGTTGTATGACGAAGAATAACAAAATCAAGAAAGCAACATATAAGGTAAACCACAAAAACCCAGAATCCCAGAATGGTAGGGGTTGGAAGGGACGTCTAGAGGTCATCTAGTTCAACCCCCCCTGCTAGAGCAGAATCACCCAGAGCAGGTTGCACAAGATCGTGTCCAGGCAGGTTTTGAGTATCTCCAGGGAAGGAGACTCCACACCCTCTCTGGGCAGCCTGTCCCAGGGCTTGGTCACCCTCACAGTGAAGGTTTTTCCTCATGTTTACATGGAGCTTCCTGTGTTCCAGTTTGTGCCCATTGCCCCTTGTGCTGTCACTGGGCACCACTGAGAAGAGTCTGGCTTTTTCCTCTAGACACCTGACCTTTAGATATTTATAAGTGTTGATGAGGTCCCCTCTCAGTCTTCTCTTNTGTCTGTCTTCAACTGGGGCACCCAGAACTGGACACAGAACTCCAGATGTGGCCTCACCAGGGCAGAGCAGAGGGGAGGATAACCTCCCTCGACCTGCTGGCCATGCTCTTCTTAATGCACCCCAGGTACCATTGGCCTTCTTCGCCATGAGGGCACACTGCTGGCTCATGGAGAGCTTGTCATCCACCAGGACTCCCAGGTCCTTCTATGCAGCTCTGCTTCACAGTAGCTGTCAACCCCTAACCTGTGCTGGTGCCTGGGGTTATTCCTCCCTAGGTGCAGGACCTTACCCTTGACCTTACTGAATTTCATTTGATTCCTCTCCACCCAGCTCTCCAGCCCGTCCAGATCTCACTGAATGGCAAGGCAGCCTTCCAGTGTGTCAGCCACTCCTTCCAGTTTTGTATCACCAGTAAACTTGCTGCGGTGTGCTCTGTCCCCTTGTCCAGGTCATTGATGAATATGTTGACTGGAACCAGTGCTGATCCTTGGGCCACACCGCTTGCTACAGGCCTCCAACTAGACTCTGCACCCCTTATAACAACTCTCTGGGCTCTGCCATTCAGCCAATTCTCAGTCCACCTCAATGCCCACTCATCCAACCCACACTTCCTGAGCTTGCCTATGGATAGTGAATTCTGGAACTCTGCTGTCACAGGATGTGCAGGCACATGGTGTCACAGTGGAGGCAACAGCATGAACATGTTCAAAAAGTGATCATATACATTCATGAACAGGCTTAAAAGCAGATATCTAAAGGAATAAGGAAGGATAAATCCTCCACCATCCTTACCACAACAAACTTTGGAAGTCAAGAAAGTGCTACCCACAGAAGTGGGCAGCTCACATGCTTTCACTAAGTAGTGTCTCCACTGCAGGGCAGTGAGAAAATACTGGGTTTGACATAACACTGGTCTGACCTACCAGGGCATTTCTAATGTGTTCACTTTTTTCCATCTGTCCCACAACAGCAGGCATTTGGGCAAAACAACATGACCCATTCTCTTATCTACTGATAAGTATTCTGTGGCACCATAATTCCTCCTGTGACTTTTCACTTCACTGGGTCGTGCCTTGAAGTTCTGCGTCTGGCATAAGGCAGTCACCCTGGAGCTGCAAACTGATGGTTAATACCTTGTGGGAAGAACTATTTTCTGCTTTCATACTTGTAAGGCGGTGTGTGCTCAAGTGTATGATCCTCCTCTGCAGCATGTTACAAAGTTCCCTTGTTAAACCTTCTACCAAGGCACAGACCTCTCTTCTAGACCTGGAGCAGCAAGACCTGCTTCCTAGACCTTACCATAAGTACCATTTTGCAGTTTGGGCAATACACGAAAGGACAGGTGAAATAGTAACAAAGTGTCACATCTTCCCATCTCCTGATTTTCTATTACTTAATCAGTTCCAGGAACTCCAGCCTCCTTGCGGAGCAGTCTGGTAAATGTCAAAGCAAAACTGCACGGCTGCTCTCTGCTGTTGTCCAGCCAACGCACTCGTGCAGAGAAAGCTCAAAGTCTGAAGCACAGAGACTTCAGCTCATCTACATCATCATCTTCCAGAAATACTTATTTTGTTATTCCAACGTTTCTGCCACGTTATGCAATGTTATCTTAAAGAACATGGTGAATTATTTGAACTGAAAACAAAACCTCCAGAAAACAGACTTTTTCTCCAGATTCATCCCACTCCTTTGATTGGAGAAAGCAACAACAGATAAAGACAGACAGTAACTTGGAACAGTAATTCGTCATCTGTTAATGAAATTGCTGTCAGTATCAACTACTGAAATTGTTTTCAGACAAAGCAAATGAACTATAATTAATTTGCTTGTTAAAACAAATTATTATTATTTTAATAAATTACATTGTTATTAATTTGTTACTATAAGTTATTATTTTAAATGTTCTTGTACAAATGTTTTATGGATTTTTCATCGTTGGTTAGCAAATCTCTTAAAGCATTTTATTAAAAGCATGTCATTTAGAAAACCCAGTATAAGGGTATGTAGAAGTGTCATAGTACAAAGATGCTAAGTTTTCTTGGTGAGGTGAGGCCGCATCTGGAGTATCGTGTCCAGTTCTGGGCCCCTCAGCTCAAGCAGGACAGGGAACTGCTAGAGAGAGTCCAGCACAGAGCCACAAAGATGATCAAGGGAGTGGAACATCTCCCTTATGAGGAAAGGCTGAGGGAGCTGGGTCTCTTTAGCTTGGAGAAGAGGAGGCTGAGGGGTGACCTCATCAATGTTTATAAATATGTTAAGGGTGAGTGTCGGGAAGATGGAGCCAGGCTCTTCTCGGCCTCACTAAGCGATAGGACAAGGGGCAACGGGTCCAAGCTGGAGCATAGGAGGTTCTGGGTTAATGTAAGGAAAAACTTTTTCACCGTGAGGGTGACAGAGCACTGGAACAGGCTGCCCAGAGAGGTTGTGGAGTCTCCTTCTCTGGAGACATTCAAAACCCAACTGGACGTGTTCCTGAGTGATGTGCTCTAGGTAGTCCTGCCTTGGCAGGGGGGTTGGACTAGATGATCTTTCGAGGTCCATTCTAACCTCTAACATTCTGTGATTCTGTAATTTTTTGGGAGAATTCTTAGTAAACACTAATATCATTAGTAGTAAATTCCTGGAGGCTCCAGATGTAATTTGATGTTTCTATTATAACTAGCATGCCAAGTGTGACAGAATATGAGAGTTGTGATTTCCTCTGCTTAATAGGTCAGGGCTGTAAACAGTCATATCCCAGTCATGGGGTCATAATTTATTAGCTACTTTTTCCAAGATTAAACATTCCTTTAGCCGACATCACAGAATGAAGCATACATTTATAGCAAACTGTACAGGACAGCAGCTCTGTTCATTTAATTTTCATCTCTTTTCATGTGTCTCCTTCTTTAGTCAGTTTTTCCTCCCGCCTTTTGCTCTCTGGAGCTAGGACTGGTATTTTTTGTACACTTATGTACATTGACTGTTAAGCAAGAGGGCTCCTTGAAGTCCCTCTTGGAGACAAGGCAGTGGCCATCTATCCTCACATCATGAAATTGGTTGAGACAAGAAGCAGCACAGAATTTGTTAGCTGCCCCACTCTAGAAATGATGCATCTTTTTAGACTGCATGAAATCCGTGAGGTTTAAAGCCCTTTCAGCAGAGTGCTTTTGTCCAGATGATGCACTGTCTCTACAATACCTAATTTCAACCTTCCTAAGGGCAATGCTCACCGTACAGAGAAGTGCAGAGAAAGATTGAGCAATAGACATACGGTCCTGCAGAGAAAGCCAGTTCAAGGACACTGAGCCTGTTTCCATCTCCCTTCCTCAAGTGTATTCATAGGCTTTGCAACAATCCCTAACACCAGGGTGAAACTCACCCCAAATCAGGCAGTGTGAAACACTCGTTCTGCCTGACATCTAGTGGTCCTAAACAGAAACACTTTCAACTCTGAAAAGTGAACAGCTTTTTCTCAGGTTTCCTGTTTGGATAGTAAACACTCAGCCTGCACTGTTTCAGGTGGAGGGTCTGTGGCTTTTTCTAGCATTTCCCCTGAAAATTATTTAAATCAGCATTTTTATCTGAATTCTGCTTACCTTTCAAGTGAAGCAAAACACATGAATAGAAGTATAGACATGTCAATCAACATTCAAGAGAATCACTTGCCATGGGTCTTTCCCACGTGCACAAGCATGTTCTGGAAGAAAGCTCTGATACATGACCAGTAAAATAACTACTATGCTACACAATCATCCTGGTTTTTTAAAAATAGTCAAAATACAGATTTTCCAGAACAATCATGTTACATTTAGACATGGCAGTCAGTACAAGGGATATGTGGAAATTCAACTTGGATATTATGTCATTTTTTATTATTTTGATTTAAGGATTTAATTTGTCTTTTGACAACTTTCAAAGACACCCAAGAACTACTGGTACGAAACACAGTATCAGAAAAGCATATAACCAAAAAAGATGGGTAAAAGCAGAAAACAGTTGTGAGTTTGTTTGGGTTTTTTTTTTCAAATGTGAAATGTTCAATGTGACCAAGTGCCGGGTCCTGCACTTTGGCCACAACAACCCCAGGCAGCACTACAGGCTGGGGGCGGGGTGGCTGGAAAGCTGTGCAGAGGAAAAGGACCTGGGGGTGTTGGTTGACGCTCACCTGGCCATGAGCCGGCAGTGTGCCCAGGTGGCCAAGAAGGCCAACGGCATCCTGGCCTGTATCAGGAATAGTGTAGCCAGCAGGAACAGGGAGGTGATTGTCCCCCTGTACTCAGCCCTGGGGAGGCCGCACCTCGAGTGCTGTGTCCACATTGGGGCCCCTCACCACAAGAAAGACATCGAGGCCCTGGAGTGTGTCCAGAGAAGGGCAACGAAACTTGTGAAGGGGTTGGAGCACAAGTCTGATGAGGGGCGGCTGAGGGAACTGGGCTTGTTTAGTCTGGAGAAGAGGAGGCTGAGGGGAGACCTTATTGCCCTCTACAACTACCTGAAAGGAAGTTGTGGTGAGCTGGGGGTCGGCCTCTTCTCACAGATAACTAGTGACAGGACAAGGGGGAACAGCTGCAGGGTGCGCCGGGGGAGGTTTAGGTTGGAGATGAGGAGAAATTTCTTCTCGGGAAGGGTGATCGGGCATTGGAATGGGCTGCCCAGGGAGATGGTGGAGTCACTGTCCCTGGGGGTGTTCAAAGAAAGGTTGGATGTGGCACTTAGGGACATGGTTTAGTGGGTAATAGGTGGTGGGGGGACGGTTGGACTAGATGATCCTGGAGGTCTCTTCCAACCTTAATGATTCTATGAATAGCAACGCCTCACTGTTCTTCTTTGGCCACATCATTTAAAAAACAATGCAGCAACAAAAGGGCATTCCAGAAAAGCCAAGAGAAATTATATTGGAGGAATGGAAAATTTTACAGCTGAAAGTAACATAGGAGTAGAACTAATTCAAGTGCTGCTAAAGAAGACATTAAGTGGCCAAGATCTGCATTAAGTGGAAAGAGGATGTGCCATTTATGCTGTCTCCTAATGAAGTAGTAAAGTGGCAGTCCATGAAATGAGAAGCTGAAAATTCACACATTACAGTTAGTTACTTCGGATTATATTGAGGTGAAGATTTCAGCAGAATCCAGAAAAGTTTCCATGTTTATAAAGACAATGAGAACATCCATATTCACATAAGACAAATTCATACACAAACTTTTTAAAGGGACAGAAATTCTCATGCCTCAGGATACCCACCAGTCTCAGAGTAGGAGGAAAATCCGCCAGCAGCATGCTAAATCACACGCCGTCTGTAGAAGTTTTGAACTTTCTCTGGAGCTTTGGCTTGCTGTTTTTGCCAAAGTCAATTAATCAAATGAAATGAACTGGAGGTCTGATCCAGGATGGCAGTTCTCATGTCCCCAGTTACCACAGCAGTATACGGAAGCAAAGCACATGTATGTTTATTACTGGAGGACGGGAAGGCAAAAAGCAAGAGCTTGAGAGGCAGATGCGCTCTTATCATTGACACCAAATCACACATCTCCTGTCATGAACTTAGCAAGCTCCATTTTAAAAGCAATTAGGATCTGGCTTTTTACATCTGTCATTGTAATTGGTGAGCTGCTTATTAGCCTGCGCAACGGTTAGGATATTCCTTTAAATTTCCTATTTTGTAATACTACTTTATATCCATTTGTTCTTATTCCAGATACTTTCTAGCGCGTAAGTAGTTCTGCACTCCCCATGTTGAACTACAGTATTCCCTCTCAGCCTTCTTTTGGCTGCACTAAGAGTAATTTGCTTCAAATATACTCCCATGTCTCTTTGCTCCCTTGATTGTGCTAGCAGTCCTCTTCTACACTTGAACCTTTACTCTTCTTGTATAAAAGCAACCGGAATTGCTAATGGTATTTCAGATGAAGTCAGGGATGCACAAACCCAGTAATTCTTCCTAACAGCTACCAAAAACTTCACTGACACATCTCAAGATCTCATTTACTGCTTTACTAACGTCTCATTCTCTCGACACGCAGTCGTCCTTTAAACATTTTCAACTAATTATCTCCCAGTTTATAGCAAAAATTCTTGTTATTAGTCGCTATGTGTAGTGACTTTGCACACTGCAAAAATGAATTTCATTGCAATCAATCAGTACTTGACTTCACTTCATATCAAAGTCATAAACAGAATTATTAAGAGTTGTCTCAAGTGGGGAACTTTACTAGTAACCCCTCCTTTAATGTTACTCTTCCCTTTTTCTCTTTTAACCAGTGTCTCAAACTCCTGAGCAGTTCCATACAAATGAATTTTCTTCAATTCAGTTAATAACTTTCTTCAAGACATCACACCAAACACAGATTGAATGCTAAATAAATGAGAGCTCATAAACTGTTATTGTCAAGAAAATTAGTCATATTTTGAAAGAACATGATATGGCAAGCTTGGCTTTATCCACATCTCATGAATCTACGCTGCATTTTATGCCATTTCCTTTAGTCCCCACATCTCACTTCTTCCTGATTTTTGCCAACTCTTTACATTCCACTAAGCTCAGGCTAGACTGGTATCAGAGCAATGGGAGCTTCAGAGATACCTGTACGGCATAAATACCTGTGCAGAGGCAAGGTCAGGTACAACCAACATAAGCTTTACAGAAGTTTTTCCAACCTGCTCTCAAAAACTAACGTGGTTGTGAATCTTCAATTAACCACACCCAGTTAGACACATCTACTGATCACTTCAAGTCCTCTTTGCAACAAAAAAATTATGTTTTCTTCTTGTTCCTCTCCCACCCAGAACAGAAAACTATTGATCACCTTTCTATAATAGCCTTGTTATATGGATAGACTGTGACTGTTTCAGTCTTCGTTCTTGCTGCTTAAACAAATCCAGTTCTCTCAGCCTCTTTTAATGGCATGTTTTACATTTCTTCACATCCTCTCTGGGACTTTCTCCAGTTTATCTAATATTTAAATGACTACATATTCCAACCTATTTGTTACAATTTATAGTATCACTTCCCTGCAATCCTGTAATTCCTCTTTCAAGTGTGAATGAAACCTGGTAATCTGCATAGTGAGTATTTGTTGTGCAATACATACACAGGGATGCATGTGCCTGTACAAACAAATATACACAAGATCTGCCTGGTGACCGCATGTTTCGCTGTGTATCAGTCAAACAGATGCACCCACTGCCTATCTGTAGTATTTTATTTTTCCCTCTCCTATACATATCTGAAGTTGTGATTCTACAGACCTAAAAACTTTAGTCACTTCAATCACTCTACAGACTTCGTGCCTACTGTTTTTGATTACTACTTCAAAAGAATTATTAACACATGCAAATCTACATTTTGCAAATAGTACCTGAGAGGTAATAGACTTACTACATTTATGAACAGCACAAACTTTCTATCAGTTTTTACAGTATTCAAAACTATTCAAAGAATACACAAATGACATTTCAGTCAATGTGTAATTTTCCACTTCCAGTCTTCCTGCAAGAACTCATCATGGTACAATACAGCAGTGACCGCCTGCCTGGTCACAAAGTCCCCGGCTCTCTCGGGAAGAGACAGATCTTTGTAAATGGCTGCTGCTCCACCTCACTCATTTTGCCAGCAAAAGGGTGCCGCTTTTCCCTTGAATGATTCTTGGATAAAGCAGAGGAAAAGTACCTTTCGTTATACAGTTGCAGAGGGTGTACCTGCCCGGCAGGTAAGAGCTAGCCCTGTAAAAAGTTCTCAGGATGGGAGCAGATGGGGACAGCATAGTTTCTTCCTTTGCTTAAAGTTGTACCACTACATGGAAAAGAATTGAAGATGCTGAACCAGAAATATCATCGCTTTGTTGTTTGGTGATTTGGACATGCAGCTGTCTTCTGGACTCTACTCCAATGCACACTTAAATATTTATATTAAACAATCAATTAATACAAACACATAAACACAGCTTGAAGCAGGAACTGAAATCTAGACATTTTCTCTCTTAGGTAGATGAATAACCATTTAACATCGCCTGCCTGCAAATTCATCAAATTCCATGTAAAAGATAGGTATTTTGATCCCATGAGTCCATATGCAATATGTTCAGGAGAAAGAACGTATAAAGGCAGGCATACAAAATCATTAGAATACAGACCCCTGGAGACTTATCTTGGAAACCTGAGCCTCACTGTGCTCCAGGATCTCTCATTCTGTGCTGTAAGGAACTCCTAAGGCTTTTCCCATGCAGCCTTTCCCCGTGTAGAAGCCTTAGTGAAGTACTAGCACTTTATAGATTTTATCCTTTTTTAAAAGATCGATTTATCATTTTGACAGCAGATATAATTTCATCTTTCTCTCACATTTTTGCTGCAGCATTGATTTATTTTGGAGGTCCTCCTTCGTACTCAAATTCAGAGGCTAAACTGTATGTTTAGGGGTTTTTCTTTCACTCCTTTCCATCACTGAGGCAACTAATCCCTTGCTGTCAGCTCTGTAAGCACTGTTGCATCAGTTTACAGGCTTAAATTCTGGTCTTCTTGTCAGAAACCATGATGCAAGTGCCTGAACATCTGATGCAAGAGCACAGTCCCCAAGTGACAACTGTACCTTATTAATCACAACTTAACACGAACCCCTCTGTTTATCTGTCTCAGAGAATGCTACAATCCCAGCCCCTAGTCTCCTCTGCTGGTCACTATGCTTATTTTGGCAGTAGGATTTTCAGTGATTTGCTCTCATCTCACGTTGTGCTGCCCTGTACTTAAATGAAATGAGCTAGAAGGGATGTTGTCCTGCAGCAATCACAGGTTTTATGAGGGTGTATTCCAGTCCCAGGTAACTTTCCAAGTTTCTGGCTTTCTGATGCTCTATGCTAATCAGTGACAGGATGTCTCAAGAGGTTATCAAAGCCTGGGCTTGGTGATAACACAGAAGGAAAACTTCAATCTTCTGCTGCTTAAAAGGCTACAGAAACTCTGTCTTTGGTACTTGAGAAAATTTCAGCATCAGTCCCACACAAAAGCGTCTTCTTGCAAAAAGCCAACAGAGCTCTCAAGTGCTTTTATCCACTCATTTTCCAAGCATGATTGCTGGGTTTGATATTACTGTAGGTCACACTCTGCCCTTACGAACTTACACAATCGAGCATTTCAGGTGGAATGAAAAGCTCAGTGTAGAATTTAATCAGACTTTCTTTTTTTCTATCCCTCCGCTCTCCCCTTCTCAGGAGGAACAGAAGTGGATGCAGGTCAGAAAGGTGTGCTGTGGGGGAGGAGGACATACAATAGGAGCCAGGTCTAGTCTCTCCATTACAGCACCAACCATAAGGACTGCAGCATATTTTCCTCTTTGAGCCTTGTACTCTGATTCCCGAGTGATCATGCTATAAACCCCTGCCTCTTCAGAAAGGAAAATAAGAAAATGGACCTGAAATGCCTTGTGCGTAGGTCACCTTAGCAAAGGAGATAACCCCATCACAGAAAAAAATATTTCTTTGGTAGAAGTTATTTGAGTTACTTCACTTCTTGTTACTTAAATATGAAGGGCATAACATTTAGCGTAAACATCCCACTATATGCCTTCCCTGTGAGTCCTTCATTAAGTATGTCTGTATTTGTTCTTGTTTATGCTTCACTCAGACAGTAAGCTTGATGTTTTCTCTTCCAGGAAGCAAGCAGTTAAAATTCAATTTGAAATAACAGTTCCCAGAAGTTTCATTTATCTCTGTAATTACTGTTCAGGGAGAGAGAGAAAAAAAAAAAAAAACAGGTCCCTAAATCCCCATAGTTTGCTGGTAGTTCCTCTTTGCAGTTGACATTGTATTTACTGATATATTTTAACTCAAGCATGAAAAATCAGTAAAATACCAATAACTTTGTTATCCAGAGCACTAACAACGGGAATAATGGAGCAATTAAACAACACATTGGAACAGGCTCATTAAACAAATATAGCCACCATTTTACTGGCAGCAGCCTCTTCATTAAAACCAGGTTTGGTATCAGGCAGAGGGAGAGGAAGAAAAGGGAGGGGGGCTGGGAAAGTGAGAAGGAGAACGCAATAATATTTTGCAGAACATTTTCCAGCATGGGAAAGAACAAGGTGCAGGTTATGTTTGTTTATCTTCTGTCACAGAGTCAGTACCAGCAGGGAACTATGTTGAATTCCCCTCGCACGATCAAGGACTTCCTCAGTTCACATTTGGGTAACTTTGTAAGGGAAATAAATAATCTCGATTCAGCAACAGAGTAACCCCTGCAAAGTGCTGAGCAGACAATAGGATATTGTGCTCCAACCTATGCAGGATTATAGGTGTTCCAGCAGGATCTACCTGTAAGCGTTCAAAGGCCACTGGAACTAGTCAACTGCTCACTGTCGGGCATTTACCTTAAGCACATCAGCAAACTGGGAAGGAAAACAGCCAGACACAGCCCCTGTGCCAGATCTGCCAGCGTCCTTTCTTAAGCTAGCACAGTGAGCTCAGTTTTCTGCACGGATCCTGGGATTTTCACGGATCTATTTACTGTCCTCTGGAGCAGTAACTAAGCAGTTATTTGAACAGGTTGTTTGCTCATTTCCCAGCTCTTCTGTTTTCCTGCTTGAAGGAAGTGGCATTTATAACAGGAGAGATCAGGGGGAGAAGAGTTCTTTAGGCTAAGAATATCCTCTGCTTGAATCTGCAAGCTGATGTCTTGAAATTACTAGATTCTCCTGGGAAATCTATTTCTGCCAGAAACAGCAAATCTGCCTCAGTCTGAGCCTTTTGAGCTCACTCAAGTAAATATCTCACTGTCTTCATCAGCTATTGTGCCCAAGTCGTGTTTGCAGCCACAGTTCTTCCACAGCGAAGATGTCCAACTGTACCTCTAGCCAGCCTGTGAAAAGCCAGTCCCTGGCACCAACTTGTTTATTATATCATACCATCTGATGTGGGAACTGGATACCACAAGGCAACCCCACCCCTACCTTTCCAGTTATACAGGATTCACGCATGCAACATTTAACGTTGCTTTGAAGTAAGAAATCTCTGCCATGCATAGGTTGGAACCATTTTAATTTCAGACAGAAATTATTCAGCCAGCATAAAAATGCATGAGTCAGACGTAAAAGTAAGACTGTATGAGTCAGACTGCTCAGTAAGCAGCCCCAGCAGGGCAGCAGCACCCTGGGAGAGCACAGCGCTGGTGGGACTGCCCTCGGAACTGTTTATGTATGTTTATAAACGTGCTGTTTATGTCACGCGTGACAGAGGTGGGAGATGCATTTTTACAATGGCAATAGCAGTCATGTGTTGGCATCTTTGAAATATTTAATTAATATTAAGGATTAATTCCAGCCTTTCTGTTCCCTTCCTCTGTGAATGTATGAAGTAAAATGCAAACAGGGCAACAAAATCCAAGTATGAGGCAGACAGGGAGTTACTGCAATGTAACCCTCCTCATCACCACAAGAAGTGCCTCTGGCGCTACCTTGGCCCATTCAGGGTCAGCAGGATATATGGAGGTCTCATGAGCAAAGGCAGCAGAGACATAACTTTGGCATACTTCCCTGTAGCCCTGGGAAGGTCTGTGGTTCCAGCAGCACTTCCTCTTACCCTAGGGGGACAGGGAACCTATTACTGGCCTCAGAATTAAATGCTGAGAAACTATAAATGATGCATCCATGGAAATCAGCCTCACCCCAAGCATTCAAGTGTTTTGCATCCCACAAATCTCTAGCTGGGAGATCCTCTTGATCTTCTACTGTCAAAATTGTGCACAAAGCCTACCAGAACTCTGCTGATGTCTAAAATTCACCAAGATGAAGAGAAAAAAAAAAGGTTTTTTAGGGCAAGTGGAAATATAAGACAATAGTAGTCTGACACGATCACCTCTACTTGGAGCCAACAGAGTAGTTACTGTGGCAAAGTGTAGGCATGGACATAGGACAGATGTCCTGTCACAGCTGGTGATACTCAAACTGTCTCTTACGATGACTGTCAGCTGAGTGGAGCTGTCCCTCATTCAGGCCCAGAAACAAGAAGTCTGGGAAGCAGAGTAAAAGCAGCCCCCATCTATGCGGCTCAGTGGAAGGTTAAACAGCAAGGAGGTGGTAGTGCTAACGACTGGAAATGTGGGAAGCAGCAATGGCTTGGGAGCAAAGATAAAGAGCTTTGGGTGAGAGCGTGTGAACAATTAATTTCATGAGAGCTAGGAGAGAAATGAGTGGATGACAGGAGGGTGGATCAGAAGGACTCCAGTTGGTTTGTGATCTGTCAATACAAAGACAGAATCTGAAGACATATCATCAGCTGAGATCATGTCCTGGTTTCAGCTGAGAGTTAATTTCCTTCACAGCAGCCAGTACGGGGCCCTGTTTTGGGTCTGTGCTGGAAGCAGCGCTGATAGTGCAGAGATGGTTTTGCTGTTGCTGAGCGATGCTCACACAGAGCCAAGGCCTTTTCTGCTTCTCGCACCTCCCCGCCGGTGGGATGGCTGGTGGTGTGCGGGGAGTTGGGAGGGGACAGACAGGGCAGCTGACCCCAACTGACCAAAGGGACATTCCATACCATATGGTGTCATGCTCAGTTTATAAGGCGCTTGCGGGAAGAGGAAGGGGGAGCAGCAGCGTTCGGAGTGATGACGTTTGTCTTCCCAAGTAACCATTACGCGTGACGGAACCCTGCTGTCCTGGGGATGGCTGAACCCCTGCCTGCCATGGGGAGTGGGGAATGAATTCCTTGTTTGCTTTGCTTGTGCACGCGGCTTTTGCTTCACTGATTAAACTGTCTGTATCTGAACCCACGAGTTTTCTCACTTTCACCCTTCTGATTCTCTTCCCCTTTCCAATGAGAGGGACGGAGCAAGCGTCTACGTGGTGCTCAGCCACTGTCTGGAGTAAAACCACGACAGATCACCAAAAAGTGAAGTGAAGGAGCTAAGTACATCTTATTAATTAAGAGATTTAGAATATTGCAAACAGAAAGCACCAAGTTCATACAAAGTCTAGCTCTTTTCCAGCCTGTATTGATTTTCCTGGGATTACATGATATATATTCTGTCCCGAGAGATGTTTAATCAGCTCTTTTGTTCAAATAATGATTTAAGCACTATTCTGTCCCTACCCATCAATGTCTATACAGGATTAATCCTATAGGCTGCTTCACATGGGAGAGAATCTTGGGGATGCAAACTACACAGATCATCATCTTGGGGAGCTGGCTTTCTAAGCAGAAAACACGAACAACAAAACTAAAATCCATGCTGGACCCAGTATGAATCTGTAGTTATTGCTGTGCAGCACCATGCCCAGCTTTTCATTTACATGTCTGACCTCTCAAAAAGATCCTTAGCCCAGACTTTGTGCAGGGAAACAGAATTAATACTTTGCCTCTAGATCAATGTTTTAGTAACATTTCGGCAGACAAAGGCAAAGAGGTTTTTGCATGCTGGGTGAGCTGCAGGAAGCTACTGTCTGAGTGCTCCGGGTGCACAGCAATTGCAATTGCAATGAGCTTAACTTTCCTTCACTGCAGGATGAGCTTACAAAGGTGTTATAAAGTTCATATATTGGAAAAGCAAGGTTTACGCGGTTCAGAAATAATACAACCTGAACTAGCATGAAAGAGGACTACTAAACCCCTGCTACTACAAAGATACAACCATAGAGCAAAAGCAGTTTTAGAAAAATGGTCTCTCATCACATTACACAACAGAGTAGTGGCTCCTTGAAATGACTAAGAGAAGATGCTGCCTCTTGCAATCTTGCAAACACAGTAGAGAGTAAGGTGTTTGGCAGCAGCTAGAAATAGCAAAGTTGTAATTTATTTTACACAAACGAGCAAGCTGCAGAGTAACTCCAGCTTCTCTGGATGGGTCACTGCACACTGTTTCTTCCAAAAGAAAGCCTTTTTAGGGGATGAAAAATTACGCTGGGAATTGTTCAAAGCTGCGCCTGGACATCAGGCAGCATTTCTTTACCGAGAGGGGGGTCACACACTGGAACAGGCTCCCTGCAGAGGTGGTCGATGCCCCGAGCCTGTCAGGGTTTCAGAGGCATTTGGGCAATGCCCTGAACAACACGCTTTAACTTCTGGTCAGCCCTGAAGGGGTCAGGCAGTGGGACTAGGTGGTTGTCGGAGGTCCCTTCACATTGAACTATTCTATTCTATTCTATTCTATTCTATTCTATTCTATTCTATTCTATTCTATTCTATTCTATTCTATTCTATTCTACTCTATTCTACATCATTGATTTCACAACAGACACAACAAAAAGCTCTGTTGCTTAGTAGTCTAAAAAAAAGCATGCAAAATCTCTTTGGTGTATGTGCTCTTCTGGATTTCTTTCCAACTCATCATATCCTTCCCAGGAAGAATACACCAAAGACAAGTCCATGGAAGTAGGAGGAATGCTACAGAGAGGACGGTTTCCCATGAGCAGGGTCAGATATTTGTAAATGTTTGAGCACAATGTTGTTCAACACAACGCATTCCAGATTCATAACTGTGAGTCTTAGCTTCTCCACTAGGGATAAATAATAGCCATACAAAATACCGGGAGAAAAGATGTGTGTACGAGTTACACTATAATCAAAACAGCAGTCTTGCCTATAATCATGTGCCTGCACGTGTGCTTTAGATCAGACAAAAGGATTCATATGTGTGATGTCTCATTCCTTCCACTGTTGTGTCATTCTGTCTAACTTAACTCCAGGAACTTTAGCTCCACAAAGTAAAGGCTGTTTGCATTGCACAGGAGATAGTCCACTGAGACTGGAGTCCTCTTCATTTCCAGGAGGAAGCTCAGGGCACTGAGCATGCACAGTTCACATGGCGTAAGGAGGAGAACTGGGCAAGCATCACTCCCAGAGTCTGCAACTCACGGCATCAACGGTGTCTTTTGTGGAAAAGCCCACATGGTTCTTTCTCTGTGCATCTGCTGGAGAAAATAAATGCACTTCCAAAATGATAGTTGGACTGAATGTCAGTAGATAAAGCTTTTCTTACCCAAATCCAATGCAAGAGCCACACAGAAGAAAAACAAGAGTATAGGAAAAGGAGCAATGCAGATCTACTTGTTTTATCAGTCTTTCCAGTTGAAGGGTCCTGCCACTTATCATAGATCACTATAACTACAGCCCCTCTGCACCAGGCAAGACTAACCTCATGCTGCGACACTTGGGCTGAAAGAAGGCACAGGGTAATATGTTCATGCTACAGGAGTCAGAAGGAGGTCAGTTGGCATTAGCAGCTCTTTAGGAACTTCAGACTCCCAGGTTAGAGCTGGGTTAGGCTCCACTGCTCTACAGTTAGTGAAGCTTTGAGCATGCAGCAGGCCAAGCAAAGCTGATGAAAAATAAGGATGAGCAGGGGGAGGAGAACGGAGATACGAGAAGGCAAATGAGAAGAACAAAGCCAGCTGTGACACAATGGAAATTTCCTGCTGGCCTTAAGCCCAATGGCAGTTGTGGTCCTACTGTTTAGGAGTGGAAATGGGACAGAAATAGCAAAAGACAAATGTTAAGAAACATGAATGGCTGCCACTGGGAGAATTGTTTATTTTGGTCTACTGGTTGCACTTATTACTTCAAATAAATCATTTGTGTAATTTTTTGTGTAATGATGTAACTCAGTTGCTGGGCTCTTTCCAGTAAGAGTTCGTATGCTTCCTGCTGTTAGGTGCTGGAGGGTCAAAGACAGATCTTCAGATTTGGTCCAAAGTAATCGAACAATCTTAAGCCAGTCTTCCAAAACCTTACCTTTATGGAAAATACTAGCATGATTTATTTTTTCCCCAGTTACATCTGATGCAACATTGCTGGGTTCCTCTGCCTACCTCAGATATACTTTGGAACTACATCTGTCAGTGACGAAACAGAAAGAGGTAGAAAGAAAGAAATTACTTTGCAAGACTGAAGACAAGGAGTATAAACATATTTGCCTTTCTCTCTCCCAGAAATGTATGGCAAATTTATGGCTATTTCCATTACCTTCAGAGTTTCAACCTTTAAAGACATAACTGGAAGGACTCTAGAAAGCACAGCGATCTCCACATACTCTGGACATTACTGTCCCTGAGGCTGCCCATCACAGGAAGCTCTGCACTGGCACTCGTGTCTTCTGTCAGTGCATGGAAATATTTTGTTCCTCCACCTGCCACGAGGCTCCACTGACAGCCCCATTGCAAAGGTTTGTGGTGACTGAACTGGTAGCTAGAGAGACCCAGGAGGAGGGCAAAACCCCAAAACATCACTAAAGTCCACTTTTCTCCATCTGACCGCAGGGACAAGCATCATGTGAGCTTCACCCCTGTTTTCTCTAATTTAAAAGTCAAAATGGAAATATATTTTCATACATGCCAGTGAAAGAGAAAAAAATCACTTAAAAAGCCTAAAAAATTATGCTTTGTGTTACAGCACATTTTACCACTTTTAAGAGCAATGAAAATAAACCAATGAGATTTTTGCTAGATGAGACATTAATTTTCATTTCATATTTAGGAAAAACAAACTAGCTTGCTGGGTTCTGTACATAATACCTGAAGTATGTACAAAATGTTGGTGGCATCTTTTAGATCAGAGCAAAGATCAATGTCATCCTTGTTTGGCTGCCTTGATGGTTGCACCATCATTCTCAGGTGGACTTTTGGGGGGTCATTTTAGCAGCCAGATGTTTTGAAACTGTTCCATGCTCAGATATGTTTAAATCCCACCATTGGTGGCTCTCCTTTCCAGAGAGCCTGGAGCAGGTTAATATTTTAAAATGCTCAAGAAATGTCAAGAGCAATAAGAGAGACTGGCAACATATTGCTTCATGTTTTAATAAATTTAAAAAAACCTCATCATTTGAGGATGTGATCTATTGGTATATATATGCAGTTCCGTGTGACTCAAGACCCCATGCCAGGAACAATCTTCAGGCTAATTTTTGTTATTTCTGTCTATGTCTTGTCTTCTGAAGTCCACATTTACCTAGCTGGTATAGCCAGTGGTCAAGGTATGTTTCTTCTCTATTGGTCACACACTGCTTGCAGCAAGTACTCCTGGAGATCTTGCAGAAGTCAATGCTGGCATCCCAAGCTCACCAACCAGGCCACAGGATGTCATGTGATGGATCCAACTTTGCCTGATCTGAATCAAGCTGCAGGGGTGTGGTGGAAGAAGAGAAAACAAGTGTACCAACTGTACATTGTCTGCCCCCTGTGAAGGACCCCTGTGTTAGGCGCAGCAGGTCCACACCCCACAGCCCTGCCGGAAGCAGGAGGGGAGGGAAGAGCAGTGCAGCACTGTAACTGTGCAAGAGGCATGTAAATCAGCAGGAGGAGAAGAGGTGGGAGCCACTGAATTGCATCTCTACATCCAGAGCAGGAGCTTGACAGGCTCATCTACCTCTCCTGGAAGAATCTCTGCACAGTGGACGATAATGACTTTCTCCATTCACACATAATCATGGTCTGCTCTTACGGGTTCATGGTCTGTTCTCATGAGGTCTCTTAGTTATCCTCACACGTGATGAGAACGCATGGCATACACTGGATGCTTTATCTGTACACCATGAAATCTCTCCATCTTGCAGGGGGAAAGGGGAAGAGTGAGAGAAGCAGAGGTTGTTACTTCAGCTACAGGTTGTGGACATGCTATGCCAGAGAACAAAACGACACAAATTATTTTTCTTTTTTTTTTTTTATAAAGTACACAACCAACTGAAAGCAGTGTTCTGATGCAGGTATAGAACCAGTGACAATAAGAGCAAACTCATGTCAAGTAATTTGAACAGAACTACATGATAAAATTTTACAGATTAAATAATTAACAGAAAATTCCACTATGTTTTCTCACAGAAAGTAACAGAGATAATCTACTTAAGGCAGGGACACATGATCCTAGGCCTTTGTGCAGAACCTAGTGTATTAGGGGAGCTTCACAACATGATAAGGAGCTGCAATTTGGTGAGGAATGCAGCATGTTATTGTGGGTTGTTCATGATTTGTTTCTGATTGATGTATTCTAGAAAGGTATATGTGGGCAAAAAGGGTTCAGGGTAAAATAAAACATCTTAAAATATTGACCCTGTAGTCATAATCTGTATAGTGAGTTCTGCATGAGAATGGAAATCTGTCTCCAACAGATACACTACCACAGCTTCTAGCCCTTTATACAAATAGCACAAAACTCTTTTCCTTACATTTATTCATGTTTTATTGCAAGCATGTTATTTGCGGTTATCAGAAAGGATGACTGCTCTTGTTATCTTGGTCTTTAAAATTAAATTCTCTCTTGTAAAGCACCATATTGGAAAACTTTTAAGACAAATGATCATATTGGAAGTTTTTAGGACAGTAAAATGACTACAGCTTATTTCAAACTTATTTTTGAAATTGTTCCAACTAAACTAATTTCGATCAATTGAACCACAGCAGCAAATGCTGTTTCATTTTACATTGATATTGAACTATAATATCATTACTGAATTGACTGAATTTTCTCTATTTAATTCCTCTAGGCAATGTTTTCCTCACGACATAAAAAGTATTTTAAACTACCAATTCATACCACCAGAGGGCAATGTATTAAGGCTGACTTTACAAGGCACGTTAGGAAGAAACAGGGGGCTCTAGATGAAACTCTCTTGCATGTTAAAAACCCTTTTACCAAACTCAGAACACATTAGCTAATTTACTCAACAGTTTCATCATTCTAATTTTCATAAAAAATAAGAAACTGTAATGCACATCACTATACCAAAGAAAAAAACGCACACAGTGACTGTGTCCTGGGCTGCATCAAAAACAGTGTGGCCAGCAGGTCAAAGGAGGTGATAATACACCGCTACTGCGCTCTCATGAGACCCCACCTGGAGTACTGCGTCCAGCTCTGGGGTCCTCAGTACAGGAAACACATGGAGCTGCTGGAGTGAATCCAGAGGAGGGCCATGAAGATGATCAGAGGGCTGGAGCACCTCTACTGCAAAGGCTGGCTGAGAGTTGGGCTTGTTCAGCCTGGAGAAGAGAAGGCTCCAGGAAGATCTAATTGTGGCCTTCCAGTACCTAAAGGGGCCTACAGGAAAGCTGGAGAGGGACCAGTTATCAGAGAGTGCAGTGACAGGACAAGGGGGAATGGGTTTAAACTAAAAGAGGGGAGATTTAGGTTAGATATAAGGAAAAAATTCTTCCCTGTGAGGGTGGTGAGGCACTGGCACAGGTTGCCCAGAGAAGCTGTGGAGGCCCCATCCCTGGAAGTGTTCAAGGCCAGGTTGGATGGGGCTTTGGGCAATCTGGTCTAGTGGAGGGTGTCCCTGCGCATGGCAGGGGGGATGAAACTAGATGGTCTTTGAGGTCCCTCCCAACTCAAACCATTCTATGATTCTACAAATATGTGAAAGAAGGCATCCTGGAGAAAATGAAAAAAGAGAACAGAGCATCAGTTACAACTCCTGTTGTTCCAACTCACTGAATTTGTACTCTGAGGTGGTGTGGGATGCTGGGGGTCTAGAAGGAGAAAGAACTATGATCTTTCAGTACATTTTCAGGCAGAGAAAGTTGTGCAACGAACTGTAACTAAGGGCAAACTTCAGATAATTTTCAACATCTGTTGATGAGCAACAGTAGGGTACAACAGCGCATGATGCCTTTACTACTGCTAGCAAGAAATTTATACACAGAACCTCTTACTGGATATGCAAATGTATATGCACGTACTGCCTTACAGAAGATACCTGAAACTGTGTTTATTGTAGAGCTGACTATTCAGTTAAATCTAAGGAACCTGATATGCAACTGATTAAACTACTGATCAAAATGGCAGGGGCAGGGAGAGAGAGAACTACAGGGAAATTGATGGCTAAAAAAGAGGAGAAAATTTCAGAGATTATGTTTTTTCTTACAAAATTGAGACTTGACCATTTCATGTCATTTGCCTGCAGATTAAGTATCTTAGGTTTTAAATGAAACTCTGACTTGAGTTACAAAGAAATGCCACTTGGAGGCATGCTTGTAAGAGGATGCATCTAAGAATGACAGAATTACCATAATCCAGAAAATAGGATTTTCTGAAGAGTCAGCCTTGATGTTCATTTAAGATCATGCAGGTCAGATGGGGAAAGGAAGACCTGTACTGCAAGACCCATGCCAGTACGAAGTTCTCGGCTTCTTTACATTGAAAACACGGGAGTACTGGCATATGAACAAAAGCCTCACTTCAAGTTCTTCAAATTTTGAGACTGTTTAGATCCAGAAGATACTTACTACCTTCCCACATATGAAAACTATTACAGAAATGAAACTTTCCCTCATTTCAGTATGGTAACATTCATACTAATATAATTAAGAAGGCCCAAAAACCTGGCTGGGATCCCTCACTGAAACTTAATAAACCGTAACTTGTGGGTATGCAGAATAAAATGAGCAATATAAGATACAGGAATAGTATGTTATCAATGAGGACGGAAGGCACATTCCATTCATGGGTTTGCAGGGTTCCTGAAGCCTGGTAAAATCAGCTACATTTTATAAACATCAGATGTAGTAAGTGCTTATTTTGTAAAGACAGACAAGAGTTTCTAGAAAATGACTCGTCAATCAAAAGAAAGACAGATAATGAAAATAACTGCAAGCTTTGTGCAGTGGAATTACATTCACCAGAGAGAATCAGAAGAGAGCTCAGAAGGCAACAGAATTGCAGCAGTGCTGATGCTTTGCTTTTATACGCTACCTTCCATCTGAGGAAAGCTTTTTCCAAAAGGTGGGAAAACAACCGAGAAAATGAAAGGGTAGGATCTGATTTAGCCAAGGTTACACCATGAATCACAGATTTAGGAACAGAAATCCACATCTTCAACCACCTGATCTGTTCCTGAGAAAACATTTACAACTAAAAGCAGTATTTTCACAGGACAGTCTTATTTTCCTGACACTGAGAGAGGCTAATTCTACTCAAATCAGTGCGTACTGGGCTCTCAGTCACACTGAGAAGTGAGAGTTTTGCATACTGCGTTGTTATGTTTCATGTGTTGCATTCTGTGATCTGAAACTGTCTTTTGCACAAGTTGAACTCATATCCATCACAAGGTTCTGCTTAGCCATTAGTTATAGTAAGTGCACACTGTGTGCTCCAGTCATTCTGGGGGCAGCACAGGTGCATTCAGTTTCTAGGGGGGTCATCTGACACTCAGAATCTGCCTAGGCTTCAGTAGATTTCCACAAAGCTTGCACACACTAATACCATCTCCAAGCAAGGTTTGTAAGTAGTCTGCAGTGTCACATCTGGAGAACATTGAAAGGCTAAGCCCAGCACAGCAAGCAAAACTGGCTGCAACTCAAAGGTGAATCTGACCCATGTTCTGGCCTCCAGGCTTCTTTCAGATTTCAGTTCAATTCAGTTCTTTGTCACTTTTAATCATCAGGCACCAGCTAGTGATGGTTTCACTAGCGGTGCAGTGGCACTTGAAGCAACTGAGTCCTTTGTCCTGGACAAAGCACACTACCCACACTAATTCTCAAGTGCAAAGCCAAGACATTCAATGGCAAACCACAGAGTGGTTATGAAAGGTCAGAATTGTCCCACATCGTGCTTTAAATGAGCACTGCAGGCCAAAATGACACTGAAGCATTATGCTCTGGTTTCCTTCATGTTAGAAAGTTGGCAATGCTCTGTTACCTCTGGGGTGCGGTATTGGACAGTTAAAGTAGATTGGAATCCTCTTACAATACAGCAGTATAGATCCCCCTTCCAAGTGTTGCTGGTTCTGCATTTCTCAGGTTTGACAGGAGCTGCTTTTATTATGTTTTAAGTCTGTTTGGAGGAAAAATCTGTAATACTATTTACAGTTTCTTAACCTGAAACATTCAATTTTCTTGAACTATGTGTTATGTTTCCCATAGCCTGGACACTAGGGCTAAGTAAAGATACACACAGTAGATCATTAGTTCATAAAAGGTGTTACAGATCTTACACTATTGACTATTCTTTCCATACAAATAGTCCCTCACCCAAATGGAAAACTTAAACAGAAAGATACAGAATTTACTAGCTATAAATATGTACACAATTCTGTCACACATATGAACTGTTCTTCCTGAAAGTCACCCTTGCAGTAAAGAGTTTGAGTCACATCACCAGTATGAACAGAGCAGGGTGCCACCAGGACAGGTTACATGTTAGTAACAGAAAGATTGTGGGGACAGCAGAAAAGGAAAATTAGCCAACACTTAGAGCCATATACAAACATTGCATATTTATGGCTCCAAGTTCAGGAATTTCCCAGGCACTGAGTTTACTATCTTCTACAGTGCTGACCTGTGGTGAGGTATGCATGTCCCACAGAAGTTAGTATGACTGCTAATGTCAACCTTGATTTTATGTATCTCTCTGAATGACAATTCTAACCACAGGACAATTCAGAGAAATTACAATAAATGAACCAGGAGTTGAAGTAGCAGGACCAGGAATGCACACAATCTCAGCTGCTCTTTCACTTAAGAACCTAAATCTTAAAAAGATTTATGTCTAATTTTGAAATCCTGTTTTTAGAATAAATAAATAAATAAATCATAAACTAGGAGCCCTTTCTCTTCAAAATTAGTATTCTAAATCTACAGAAACATTCTACTTTCAGCCCTTAGGATGAGCTAACTCCAATTTAAATTCCTTTACTTGAAATACCAGCTGGCGTTTAAGTCCCTTACTAGTGCATACCCCTTCTCTTCCTGTAATCTTGGCAGAACAGCCACATCTCTCAGTGTAATGATCCTAAAGGCTATTTGAGTAAGAATTTAAGATCTGCACTTTTAAGGCTCTCCCATGCTGTCTATTTAGCTTAATTAAACTTGGACAACCTGACTGCACCTATACCTTCTCATATTTCTCTCCCAGTCCTAGCCTAGAACTTTATGATGCAGAGTTGTGTTGTTGTAATCATGAATGATTTGATTGTAAAAAGAACTGGAAAGCGATGATACTCAATGACCTCTAGGCAAAGACATCTTTGTGTGGAATCTGTCACACGAGCCTGCTCTATAGACATCTCTCTTCAGAACTTTACATCAAGAAAAGAGGAGAGGAATGGAAAAACTGATCCAGTTCAGTGTTCCTTCTAAAACTGTACATTTTCAAGCAGGCCCTGTCTGATATAATAGGTTTTAAGTTCTACAGTGTAAAAGCATATCTGTTTGTCACTTTTAATTAGCATTAAACCTCAGCAAGCCTCCGCACTTCATATTTCAGGTAGTATTGCTCTCTACATGCCTGCAAGCTCAGGAGCTTTTCTTATAAATGTTTCCAGCATATTTACATTGCTGCAATGAAGTACAATCAGATTCCACTTCTCTAAATTAGTTTTGCAAACATTTCATTATTTAATATTTTTAATGAGAAATTGCTAAGCTAATGGAATACCACATTATGGGTTTTATAAAACTTAGTATCACAAAATGTAGCAGAGTCTTTCAAAGATTTTTTGTTAATCAAAATGGAATAACAGTGTGCTAAAGAAGACATGAGTTTGCAACACGTGCACTGGATTTGTTTTTTAAGTACATAGTTTCTATGGAATTAAGCTATATCTAAAACAACAACTAAGATGCAAAAACTTACTTCAGTTTTGATTTTCTAAGTAACATAGTTAAAGGAAAGTTTTATACCTTCTGGTTTTAAGATTTCATCTGTGCCTAAAATGAAAGAGTCTATCAGTGGCAATAAAGTTGAACACTAGGAGAAGAGATGTGATCCTTTTGCTGGTCTGGAGTAAGGCAGACAAGAAACATGGGGCTCCTATTTAGCATTCTTACTTCATTCTCCTGTTATCTTAGTGTTTTCTTAGCTTAGCCCTTAATTAGCCTTTAGATAAACTCATCTCAAATACGGGCCACAGGCTGTGACACTGACATAAACACCGTAATGAGCTTTTTCATTAATGGGGGGGACAAGGCTCTCCAGCTTCCTCTCATGAACAGGTAATAGAAAATTTTCTCTGGTGTCACAGCAAAGATTTGTGATATGACAAGTAAATTCTGAATATCTGAATTCTGCCCCTGAGCTATATGAGCTTCTAGGCTACCTGAGCAGAAAACTATACTACCACCTTGGAGAACTGCTGGGATCTTGCTACAACACTGATCTCACTGCTGAGCGTTATAGAACAGTCTGTTCGTATCAAGGAACAATTTAATTTCTTTTACTTGTCATTGAAAAGGCAAACTCTAGTGGCCCCTTTGAAGTTTGAACATTCAGGTCAGCATCCTAAGAACCACTGGAAAAACTTCCAAGCAACATCTTCTGTCACTATGGTAATGTGTTGTAGGAAGCTGAGCTGTCACTGTATAACAGGACAGCATTTTTTTAGAAGAGATTTCCTCTTCACAGCGTAAAGGAAATTAACTCTAACTAGAGAAAAGACTTACGTAAAATGTAACAGAAAAGGATATACAGTGTGTATGAGAGTAAGCGAGAAGGAGAAAGTATGGAAGAGATTTGCCTGAGGTCCCAGAATTTCTAAGGTCAATGCTGCTTGAAGACTCATGTGATGTGTGGTAGCCCATTGCTGGTTGTTTTAACAATTTTGGATTTAGAACACATAAGAAAGAGATGTTGAGCTTTAATCAGGTTCACCCATGTGGTCAAGCCTGCTTACAGCATATGCTGATTTAAATGCTTGGATTTCATAAAGATAGTTTCTCATTCATAGTAATGAGATTTTGAAGCTATTACAAAGATGTTGCAGATGCTTCACACGCTGAACCAGCATATATTTTCCCAGTTTTTATACTGTACACTTCTGAACTTTTTAATGGCTATTTTTCTACCATGCCAACAAGAGCCATATGACTTTCACACTTGTAAATAACAGCCTTAATTTTCACCTGTGCTTGTTTAAATACCGCAGTGAAGAGGAAAGAATGGAGGGAGAATGGAAATATTTCTTCTAGATATGATAAGCAACAAAAATCGGCAATTAGATGTAGATTACAGTTAGCACTCAGATGTCTTGACAACATCCACTGCAAAAACAAGAGTATATGCTGGATTCCACAAGTTAACAGAGCAGAGAAGCAGCTTAAATACCAAACAGCATGAATTTGCATTTAAGGTTCGAAGTGTAACCATGCTGTGAATGTGTATTAGGAAAAGACTCTTACTAGGCAAAGAAAGGCAGATAAATTCCACCAATTTTACCTTCTTCGTGCCAGCAGATAAGTCTGAGAGATATTGTATAGGAGAGCTCAGTCCTTCCTTGTTGTGTTTTTGTCATGCACAGATAGATCCCACATAATGAATGTGTTGTCTAGTACTCTGAACAGCAGTATTATATTAAAATTCTGCACTGTTAAACACACCTAATAGAGGTACATTTGTATTATCTCTCCCCATCAATGTCATCCTGGGGTGTCCTACCTTACCACAACTTCTTTGTGCTATTGCTCAACCATTACTAATAGAAATAATTCATAAAATCATAGAATTCTGCTTTTCTAGTACACTGGAAAGTAACTAAGGTCTTATACACATTTAAATAGGTTATTTTAGACACTATGAGTGTCTGAACAAGTTATTTTAGATACTTTGAGTCCACCTTAGTATGGTTTAAGATACAAGGCAAGCCTTACAAAAGTCCAGATATTGAACTTATAAATATCACAATGAACAATGCATCAGATTCACTTTCCTGGCACTGGGGTCCCTATTTGCTCAACCAAACCAGGAACTTCTCTATGGCTGGAAATTTATGAAGCCAGGGTTTCAACGCAGTGAAGGGACCAGGTTAATACAGTACTTCCAAAAGTTCTGGCAAAAAAAGTATTCCACAAGCTGCAGTGCATAGATCCTCTGGGTACTAACCAACTTCTACCCTTTCCCTATCCAAGCACATCCTTTGGCTATGTAATGTGGTAGGAACTACCCAGTCTTCACTGTTTAAATGGCACCTCTCCTTTAGTGACTGACCTTCTGTCATTGAGGTATTCTTCCTTCTCTGACTGAAAAGATGCTGATTACCCAGATTCCTTAATCTGCTTTGATCCTGGCAGGTTTGCTAGCTTCCCCACCTTCTCTGTGGTTGACTTGTAGTTAACCCTTTTCTTCCTTCCCAAGTCTTTAGACGATAAGGCTGCAATGATACTGATCTATGCTGGTGACCCAGCACAGCCACTTGAATAATGTTGCTCTGTTTCATCAAGTGCGAGTCAACTAAGAAAAGGCAGAGGCTGGAGAAATCAGAACCTATTATAAAAGCACACTATCAAAGTGGGGAAAAAAAACAAAATCAACAGAAGAAATTTCATTTAGGTGAATATAAAAGGTAGTTCTCCAAGGCATAGGTGTGAATTCAGTTGGCTAGACTATTACTTTAAACCAATTATCAAGTTATTTAGCAACATTGAAGCATTGTAAAAGCAAGACCTTCAGAAAGAGATTAAAATTAATGGAAAATAAACCTCAGGAAAAAATCCAAGTGCCCTACGTTTTCTCTTCCTACGGAAGAATCCTCAGAAACTGATGGCTTCATGTATTGTTTTTGACTGGCCTTAAGAGAAAAATCAGGAGCTTTAGTTCTCCTATGAACATACTGTTCACTTATGTTCTCATCTCAAGTTGTCCTTGCTGCTCAACTATATACATACATAAATACAGTAACTATAAATACACTCTTCACAGCATGTGCAGATGTAACTGCATAAACAGCTGTGATACTTGCAGGTACAAATACAGTGACAACACAAATGCTTTTGCATTAAGGATAAGGATCCATTTTCCAGATGCTGCTTAGCCAGCAAGATCCCTTTCCCTTGTTACTCATGTTCTCTCATGGGATATGGTGTATATGTCCTCCCTTCCTTTCTTGTTTTCATTGCACCTCAAGTACTGTGTGCAGTTTTGGGCACCACAGTACAAAAGGGACATAAAACTACTGGAGAGTGTCCTGAGGTGGACAACAAAGATGGTGAGGGGTCTAGAGGAGAAGATGTACATGGAGATGCTGAAGTCCCTTGGCTTGTTCAGCCTGGACAAGAGGAGACTGAGGGCAGACCTCATGGCAGCCTACAGCTTCCTCCCAAGGGGGAGCGAAGGGACAGGCGCTGATCTCCTCTTTCTGGTGACCAGCAATAGAACCTATGGGAACAGCATGAAGCTGTGACAGGGGAGGGTTATGTTGGAGATCAGGAACACCTTCTTTACCGAGAGGCACTGGAACAGGCTCCCCAGGGAAGTGGTCACAGCACCAAGCTTGGCAGAGTTCAAGCAGCCTCTGGCCAACGCTCTCAGTCATCAGCTCTGATTGGGCTGATCCTGTGTGGAGCCAGGGATTTGACTCGATCATAGAATCATAAAGGTTGGAAGAGACCTCAAGGATCATCTAGTCCAACCATCCCCCCACCACCTATTACCCACTAAACCATGTCCCTAAGTACCACATCCAACCTTTCTTTAAACACCCCCAGGGACGGTGACTCCACCACCTCCCTTTGCCAACCCGTTCCAATGCCCAACCACCCTTTCAGAGAAGAAATTTCTCCTTATCTCCAACGTGAACCTCCCCTGGCGCAACTTGCAGCCGTTCCCCCTTGTCCTGTCACTAGTTATGTGCGAGAAGAGGCTGACTCCCAGCTCACCACAACTTCCTTTCAGGTAGTTGTAGAGGGCAATAAGGTCTGCCCTGAGCCTCCTCTTCTCCAGACTAAACGGTCCCAGTTCCCTCAACCACTCCTCATAAGACCTGTGCTCCAGACCCTTCACCAGTTTCCTTGCCCTTCTCTGGACACACTCCAGGGCCTCCATGTCTTTCTTGTGGTGAGGGGCCCAAAACTGGACACAG
>VWZZ01007038.1:57198-68301 GCA_013399095.1 Psophia crepitans | reverse complement strand
GCAGATCGACACTTCCCCCCAACTTGGTGTCGTCTGCAAACTTACTGAGGGTGCACTCAATTCCCTCACCCAAATCACCAACAAAGATGTTGGAGAGGGTGGACCCCAACACCGACCCCTGGGGAACACCACTCATGACTGGTCGCCGGCTGGATTTCGCTCCATTCACCACCACTCTCTGGGCCCGGCCATCCAGCCAGTTTTCAACCCAGCGAAGAGTGTGCCTGTCCAGGCCATGGGCCGCCAGCTTCTCCAGGAGAATGCTGTGGGAGACCGCGTCAAAGGCTTTGCTGAAGTCTAGGTAGACTACATCAACAGCCTTTCCCTCATCCACCAGGCGGGTCACCTGGTCATAGAAGGAGATGAGGTTGGTCAGGCAGGACTTGCCTTTCACGAACCCGTGCTGGCTGAGCCTGATCCCCTGGTTGTCACATACATGGCATGTGATTGTCCTCAAGATGACTTGCTCCATGACCTTCCCTGGCACTGAGGTCAGGCTAACAGGCCTGTAGCTCCTCGGATTCTCCTTACGACCCTTCTTATGGATGGGTGTCACATTAGCAAGCCATGATCCTGATGGGTCTCTTCCAACTCAGGATATTCTATGATTCCATGCTAAGTTAAACAATAAAAATCATAAATCTCACTCTGAACTTGACTATATCTCAGGTTTGACAGGACAGCTCCATTTCTGACCTTTCTGCCTACTTCTCAGGGACAGTCTATCCATTATGCTTCTCAGACAGTCTGACTTCTACACTGAGTCAGCAGGATGGCTTTTGTATCAATCAAGTACTTCCAAACAGCCAATTCACTGTATGGCAGCTTGTGGATCATCTCTGCCTGCGAACGGTCTGCAACAGACCAAAGCTCAGTGGTCATGCTGCAAGCCAAGTGCAATACAGACCTTTGCTCTGTTTAGAAAGCATAGAGACTGGCTGTAATTAGCCAGCTGAAAATGTCTTTGCTAAGCATGACGGAACTAGGAGGCACAAGAGGGATAAAGTACAGTACGAACAAAGCTATAGTGATGCCATTAGTTTGCAGAAAAACGTCTTACATTTGACAGACGTGACTTTCTGCTGCAATTAATGATTGATTGTGCTGCAATATGCTCTTAGATGTAAGTCTCAAATCACAAGTGGCATTAACTGTTTCCACATCTCTTGGCATCTCTTGTAGCCTACTCCTCTCATTACAGAGTTCCCTCAGTTCCCCATATTTCTGCCATACAGGCTGAATCACTTCAGGTGATTCTGCACTGAATGCATCTTAAGACACTAAGACATAAAAATGCAAAGGAGATGAGTGAATGTTTACCAGGTGAGGGTTTACAAGGAGCATAAGTTACATAAATTTTTCAACAGGTTGTGCCTGCTACAATGGTTTGCTCTTTGCTTCTATATTGAAGTTCTGGTCTACACAGTCTTAAAGACAGCCTAAAGAGATCACCTATCTGTCACTGACCTATGTGCAGTTAAGGCCAGATAGTACCTTAAGATATTTAATTTCCTCTTCAGACATAACAGGATGCTGTCATTTATTTATCCTCTGCAAAGACCTCCACTTACCATATAAGCAGTTGACCAACAGGTTTTGTTGATATCTAAACTCAGTGAAAGACTTCTCTTTTGTACCTCAGGAGATCATCTTTTACCGATGCTGTGGCAGGAAGTGTTTTGAGGAGGACTGATCTTTTCTTTTGCCCTTAGAAAAGGGCAAATGTATGTGTGATTTATTAAATTTCTGTATGCTTTCCCAAAGGAAAGAAAAAAAATACATTTCATAAAATTATTGAGCAAAGTTATTTTCAAATTAGAGGCTGATAGCAAGTGGAAATTACTTCAATGACATATCGTTTAGGATCTCTTGGAGGAACTGAGTTCTAGTGTGCAGTGTTCCAGCAGACTTTATGTTGCTTTTACTACTCTGTAAGACATTTTTTTTGCAGACTAGTATCTGTTCTAAGAACCTACAGATTAATTAAAATCAGCAGCAGCATTAAAAAAAAAAAAAGACTCCTGTGCATTTTCAGGACTGAGCAGAAAGACAAAGAGCAAGAGAGTCATCTGCGCATGTAAAACCACCTGTTATCCTGAGCATATCTGACAGTCTGAAGCTTGGTACCTCAATCGTCATACCAGGAGCACTTGGGAAACTTGAACTATCCCCGTTAATCATCAACGACCTCGAATTAGTTTTGAGTGATGCCTGCTAGCTGTCGCACAGAGCAGCATGGATCTCCTCAGCCAAAATTAGCAAAGTAATGGAAAGAGAGACCGAGCGGGGAGCACTTGCAAGCAAATGACTGTCTGAAATACAGAGTAATACCAGGACTTATCTTTAAAAATGCACGCTACTTAGTGTGTATAATATGCATGTATATATGGACAATAGCTAAATTATGATTCAGCTGTTATTGACTGGGTAGCCTGTTACAGTTGAGAGGGCTTTATAAGTCAGTGATGCACTCATCTTCAGCACAACAGATAAAAACATCTCCTGCCTAACTATTACAGCCTGTCAGTAAACAACACTTCTATTGATCCATGAACTGCAATGGCTTCTGAGTAGTTACAGTCTTCCATGTTATTGATCTGCAAACCAGATGTTGTCAAAGGGGACTTTGACACAATTGACTGTAGCAAGTGCTGCTTATCAGCTTCACAGTTGTCAGTTCACTAAGTAGAAGGAGATGTTCTGATTTTGCCTGTGTCACACAGAGGCTCTAATTGTGCCATTAAGTTTTGTTAGGGTAGCTGATTTCCCTTTAAATTTTGCAAAGGCTTGAGACGGTGTTTGATCTGGAAACAGAAGACATGTCATCTCTGCTCTGCTTTACTGCATCTCACTCTGCTGACTCATTTCCATCCTCTGTACCTATATTTGCGAACTAAGTACAAACATCCCAAGATTTTTAAGGCCAAAGGGACCATTACATTAAGCCCAGTGATTTGTGTTTGACTAAGCATATCTTCCACATAATTAATTACACAACATAATTTTATTCATCATCCTCTAAGATCTATGGGTGAAAAAATGCTACGTAAGAGCTATTGTAATTATGGAAAAATTTCTATTAAATCAAGAAAGGATAAACTAAATTGAAAGTCCTTGCTAATGTAACCTCTCTTAACTCACTAACATGTTATTTCAATTTCTCCAGAGTTAAATATCCTTTTCAATATTGAAGTATATAGAAATTGAGTACAGAATGAGGTCTGTGGTCAACATGGTAAAGTAAATATTAAAGAACTATGTTTATAATAATTTCAATTATTGCAGACTGAATAGCACATAATTTTTCAGATATTCACATCCTGGTCCATCAGATTTTCCAGAAAATTAGAAGAATTTTTTTCAAATATTCAATTTACTGTTAATCTAGTGTCAGTAAATAACAAAATGTTTCTTTTCATAGTTTCTTATTCTCATATTTAATGAAAAAAATGGTCTCCATTTTCTGCTAGAAGGTCTAAAGGTCATTTTGACAATCAATTATATCACGAAGTGTATGAAGAGAGGTCCATTTCCAAGCTCTGCTTCTGAAACTTTCCTGCGTGATTCACTTTACAGCAATAGATGTTCCATATACCTATAATCGTAGTGAATTAGTTCCTTATTAGTTTCTTATTTATGTCCCTTGAAAAATGTTGATGGAATAGTCATGCTGTGATAGGAGGTTTAGAATCTCTATATCTTTAAAACGAATTGATTTTATTATGTCTCTGGTCTGAAACTAGCTAAGCTCCAGATTCTTACATACTTCATCATGAATGCCAGAGGAGTCATATGTCCTCATAAAACAATGTTTAGTTGGGAGCTTAATAGAGGAACAGGAAGTTAATTCAAAGTTTTTCCAGCTTGTGCTTAACTTCAGAATTTTTTAACTGAGATGTCTGCAATCCTATAGCAACTTCTTTCAACTTTTTTTTTCTGCAGTAGAAAGAGCAGAAGGGAAGAGAAAAACAAAATATTGAATTTGCATCTCCCTATTTTTTGTACTTCAGAGGTAATAAGCGAACTTACATTTTGGTATGATTTAAAGCATCAGTATCAGTTTGTATTGTTTTATGAGGATGACTTAGTACTCTATTATGTGATAAGTTTTCTTTGTGCTATTTAAAATTAGCATTTATATCTAGTGAAGTTACAGAATGATTTAGCAAACTCAGAATGTAGTAGCACCTAAAATTAAGCCTACTAAATAAATCAATGTACATCTATTATAGATTATTATTATTAATGTAACTTATGAAACACAAAGAAACAAAAAAACCCCACACGAAAAGCTGTTGAAATGTATAAATAAAACCTGATAAGCTTAAACCCCCCCTCAAAGCTTAATTACCTCAAATTGAGACTGATGAAAGAGGATCTGAGAAACTCCAAAAGGCAGCTCAAGCAATAAACACCATGGAACACTTCGTAAATGATTCAAACAATCACTTAGTCAGGTCCTGACTCGAGTCCTGGTGTCTCACTGCCTGTGCCTTCAGGGGTTGAATGGGATGTGTAGGTTCACTGTTTACCACCTCTGAAAGGGGGGAGGAAATGTTATATATCACTCATCAAAAGCAAACAACTTCAAACAACCAAGCAACACTGTCAGACTCTTTGGCATTATCTATATACAGAAGCCAAGGCTTCTGTATAGTGTCATCGATTTCAGTTGAATCAAGCCAATTTACATTAAATGAGGATTTGGCCTGATACAGTTTTTATAACGCCAGCAAAGAAAAAATGAAAAGTTTCCACTAATCAGCTCCAGATTATCTTCTTTGACCACTATGGAAGAAAGAAATATACACTTCTTTCCTTGTTGTCTTTGTAACTGCATTGTCAAACAGTCTGTAGAAGATGCCATAATCCTTGCATTTTGGCAAAATAACCTCACTCTAGTTATGATGAAAGAGACAACACTTGTAGGAAAACCTAACAAGTTGGCTCCAGGCAAATTTGAGTGCTTGTTTTGCACTGCAGCTCAGCGAGGCAAAGGTATTATTAGAAATTGTTCATATGGTCTGTATTCCCACCTGTGAACATCTGATGTGGCTTCCTGATCATAGTATTGTCTTCGTTTAGTATGAGATCCTCAGCATCAATGATTCAGAGTACTGTTTTCCATAATCATCAGAACCTGAGTTTACTCCTGTCCTCTGCATCTGTGTCTGTTTTCTCCAAGGGTGTCAGATCTCCTACCCACCAAGTTTAATACTAAACAAGCTTGTAAAGATAGCAGGCATGGTAGCTTCTCCATTCATTGCTGATGAGACTGTTATCCTAAGTCAAGTGTTGGTAATTAGCCATTTCACAATAAAATAAAAGGTTTACATATCTCTTTAGCAGTATTCTTTTCATTTATGTTGTACCTGCTGCTTTGATTTGGTCCTTGTAGCTCTATGCTATAGAAAAAGGAAAAAAAACCCACAACCAATAACAACCCCTAAAAACCCCACCAAAAAGACACTCTACAGACCTCAACTCAGAAATTAAAAATACATGGGACAAGTAGCTGAATCAATCTATTCTGTACTACAGGTCAATATAACTTATTTGTATTCATTTTTCAGTATTACTGAAGCTTTGCTCAATCCTCTTTTCAGAGCTTTTTTTTGTCTGCTTTGAAATTCAGTGACTGCTCTCACACTGCCTCAAGTGCTTGGAAAAATCTCACTTCCCACGTGTAAGGATTTTCCCCCTCTTTTTCAAAATACACCCTAAATCTTACCTTTCATGTCCCCAGGGCGATAGGAAGTGAGCCATTTCTATTCTGGTTTGCAAAAGGCAACTAGATTTTAGGAGAGAAGAAGCTGTCATTTCCACACAAACCTGATTCCTCAGAAGAACTGTATTGTTCGTAGTTTCACGCCTTGTTGGAAGGAGCCATAGTAACGGTATTAGAGCTGGTAAAAGGATTTCTTTGCTGCCCTGTAAATTTCTCAATAATGTGTAAGACATTCTTTGCATAGCATGTGAAAGCGCAGGGTAGCTGCAATCACAGAGACAAACACATACACTGTGATGCCTCTCGGATGCTCTGTTATTATTAATGTTTCTGTTATTATTCTTCTCTTCATCAAGGTATATCTCTTTGTTTCAGGTCTGCAGAAAACCTAACACTTACTCTCATGAAAGGATTCTGGATTGTATCTCCTGTTTCGAAGTGGCTCTTTAGTTTTGAGTCCCACAGCCAGTTTCCCTCAGGCAGGCTGACAGCTTTCTTTCCATCTGGAACCTTCAGAGCGTAATAAATTCTGAATCTCACATTCATTTCCAAGGTACCTATCCATACCTCAATATCTATTTTTTTACTCCGTTTACAATAAAAAATGCACATAAAGCTTCAGTAAATATATTAACATGATGATATGTGGAGCACATTATAATATAAAATCACAGCAATTACAGATTAGAAAATATTTTTGTGTTCAACAGGAAGAAGAAGAAGCACCAAAGCAGGAAGGAGTGAGTCCAGAGGAGGGCCACGAAGAAGATCAGAGGGCTGGAGCAACTCTCCTATGAGTTCAGCCTGGAGAAGAGTAGGCTCCAGGGAGACCTAATTGCAGTCTTCCAGTACCTGCAGGGGCCTACAGGAAAGCTGGAGAGGGACCGGTTATCAGAGAGTGTAGTCATAGGACAAGGGGTAATGGGTTTAAACTAAAAGAGGGGAGATTTAGATGACGTATTAGGAAGACATTCTTTACTCCAGTGAGGTACTGGCACAGGTTGCCCAGAGAAGGTGTGGCTGCCCCATCCCTGGCAGTGTTCAAGGCCAGGTTGGATGGGGCTTTGGGCAGCCTGGTCTAGTGGAGGGTGTCCCTGCCCATGGCAGGGGGGGTGGAGCTAGATGATCTTTGAGGTCCCTTCCAACTCAAACACTCTTTGATTCTGTGACTCTAAGGAGCATAGAGTAGAAGAAAAGAAGAGGAAGAGGAGAAGAAAATGCTTCTGTTATGAATGCAAGACAAAAGTAGTAATGTCTACAGTTAAATTATTCTTCCATTAACTTATCAGTGTTTTCTCATATAAAGCAGTTTCACTTAATGTTGTGATCTCTTCATCCAGGCTATTTTTCTGATTCTCAGTATGTTAATATTTTCCACTTATATTGCTTACAGCTATCTATGCTGGATATTGACATGATATCAGTTACACCTGCCACAGACTTGAAACAAGCTCCCTCTTTTCTTCCAGAACTCTGACCTCATTCTTCACATTTTTGCTCCAGGAATCTCTTACTCTGCTGTCTAACAACCTGACTCTCCAAAGACTCTCCCTTCTCACTGCTCTGTTTGTAACACAGGCCTTAACCCAGCAATATAAAAATAGAATCTGTCATGAGTAAGTTAAAGTACGTGGAGTCAAATATGTATGTTGGTTTCCAGTGAATCAGACCTTGCAGTATTGTGTCAATAATTAAGGCACCATTGCATACATATTTGTATTCTCCAAACCTCAAGTGTACAAATTGCATATGACTGTTCTTCTGAAAATCTGACCTTAATCTCAAGTGTATATTTCAAAGTTCAATTTATCAGATTTCCTTAACAGAATGTGGTAGCATCATTCTGCAGATACTTTTATTCTCATTAATTTCTAGTTCTCAATTTTACTCTGAGTTATTTAAACGATGAGTCAAAATGTGAAAAATACTTTCATTATTAGGAATAAAACATCTAACAGATTTTTTTACTGTTGCTCTTAAAATATTTTCTTTTTAACTGTACAGTCTAACTACATGTCCGACAGATGCATTCAACTATCTGAAGTTCATACTTTCTTGTTCAGACTTCAACTGAATCGTGAAATCTTTACTGTGCTAGAAAGGAATGAGAAATTGTACTTTAAAAATGTCAGTTCTACATATTTACTAATTCTTTATTAGCATAGATCAAGTATTGAGATAGTCCCAAAATAACACTGAGAGTTAATCTGTTAAATATAGTTTACAGTGCAGTGAAGATCCATATCATTCCAGTGGAAAGAGCAGGAATGCAAAATAGCCCTTTCCAGCCCCATCGACAAAAAGGCTGCAATTGTACTTGGCATTTTCATGAGCGACCCAAGTCAGGGGGAACTCCTGAGCCATTCTTTACTCTGCTCATGTGTAAAAGAGAACCTAGCTCTAAGCGAGCACCTGAAACTGTGGTTCCCTAAGAAAGGTGCTTTGCCTTCGTTACAACTGGTACAAAAGAAACAACTTCCAGTCATTTTTTGGGTCTCAATAAAATTATTAACTAGATCAACTTTTGATAGAAAATAAATTGTGTTTTTGAAATGAAATAACAAATAAAATAAAATGTTGTTAGATATTCCTTTAACGAATCCTATTTCTTCCTAAAAGCCTATGTTGTTTTGTTCTGACAATCAGAAAAAAATAAAAAAATAAAAAAGGTATCATCTGCAAAATAGCAAGTCACCTAAGACTCAAGAGAAGCTTGTAATTTTATAAAGGAAGCTTTGTCTATTACTATCAAGAATTAATCTTAGATCTAATCCTATAGAATAGCCTATTACTATCAAGCAGGATGTTTAAATACCTTCCAATTTCCCTCTTAACAGGATTATCTATCACGATTACATTTTATCTCTTTCATTATTCACTCTGGTGATGAAACTGCCTTCCTCTCCTATCGCAAATGACCTGCAAATATCCGGGCTGGTCAGTGGTGATCAACAGTATGTCATTTCATTGTGTGCAGATGGCAGCAGTGTCTGGATAGCAGAAATTTCACTACAAACTCTCCTGAGAACAGCATATCAAAATGTTGCCTTTGTGGTGGGCTGATGTGGTTGCAGTAGGCCATTCAACATTTAAATAAATGTTGACATACTTAAATGTTTTAAGTATATCAACATTTAATTTACAGAATGACAGGGGAGTGTGTGATATGTATACACTAGTACTGTAACACACCATGGCTGTGGCAAATAAAAAGCAGCCCCATTTGTAGAAACAATACCTTATTTCTCCTTGTGCATGGTGCTATTTTTCTAAACATCTTAACCATTAAATCTGCAGGATACACTTAATATATTTGAAACACAGAAATGCTTCCCCACCCTGTTGTCATAGCGTCATGGTATCCAGAGGGAAGGCATCAGGCAAAGAATAGCCTTCTTCAAGAACATTAGCATTTTCTAATAAAGTTAAAAAAATGAAGAGAAAAATGAGGTTGACACTTCTGAAGTACAAACCTGACAAGGGGGAAAGGTGCCATATTGAAACAGTACTGTGTTTCTACTACTACTTTGTACAGAATGCCATTCTGTAAGGAGCAATTTCATGTCAGTAACCCCAGTACATTGATTGGCTTCCAGATGCTTGGAAATTTTTCTGTTGAGTAACTATCTACAATTTGTCTATTAAGATCTTCAGAATTGAGTATTACGTGTTTTTCATTGAAGAGTTTCAAATTTTGCTCTAAAAATTTGGAGGTCTTGAGTTATATTCCCTTCAGAATACTGTTCAAGCAGTTCCTTGCTTTTCCTACTTGTAGTTAGTTGAAAATATGCCTCAAAAGTTTCTGTTTGTGCTTGCTTTACACATTTAACAACTATGTAATGGTATTATCATATTCTGAAATGTAGATAGTGCCTTACACAAACGTAATGGAACTCCCAATGATGACAGATCCAAAAAGCCACTGAAAACCTAACAGTTGTCAGTTTTTCCATTTCAGACATTTATTTTTTTTTTTACAATTTACTCAGTACTCTGCAAACACAGTTAGACAATGTTAGAAGAAGAACCTCCATTCTGCATGTGCTTACACTGATTAAGATTACAGGATTCATTTTGAAATAGATTCAGAATACACTGCTGTGTTAATTTATAAAACAGTATTTCTTTCAGTGTTCCTCTTCTTCACCTCATCCACCTTGCTCTGCAAAGCCAGTCCAAGGAATTCTGAAGGAAACATTTAGTTTTAGCAAATAAAGGTTGAATTAGCTGAAATAAGTTAATAAGTAGCATGAAGCTTTTATAATCTCTCATTTTCCATGTGTATAATACACTTCACCTTTCTCCTGTGCCTTTGTTACTAAGCGTGTTACAAATTAATCTCATTCAGTCGTGTCTGGCATTTGCTCCCCTTCACTGGCAAGTTCTTTTCTTTCATACTTAGCAGAACATTACACAGCCCACCATTGTCATCAGGTTCATCACATATCAAGAACTCACTGATATTTATTCTCACCCGGAAAGACCCAGGTCAGCGTGCCGTGCTACACAGGCACTACTGAAAAAAAGGTCACATAAATAGAAACATAGCAAAGAGAAGTGTAGTCTTCCTGTGGTTTTTTTTTTACAGACCTGATGCTCCCAAAACTTTTGGCTGGCATGCGTAGCTGAAAATCTCTCCCTGAGCAGTTTTCAAGATGTAATGCTTATATTTAAGGACCTTCCTTTGGCCTATAATAATTCTTAGCGTATCTGGTTTTATCGTAATGATTGTGCAGTTACCTAGCAGCATATTTGTTTAATAACAATCTCACTATCCTGGCAAACACAAAGGTGTTTTCATTTCTTGCTGCCACACAAAAATCATGTAATTTCTTGGTGGTATGTTAAAGTCATGTAATTCATAATTCTTCTTATATCCTATTGGAATTCTTGTCATAGGAGATACCACCTGGAATGTATGCTGGTTTACTAAACTTATCCAGTCCTTAAAGCTTGCCTAGGGCAACTAGGTAAGTTCTAGGTCTGTTGGATAATACTGGGATAATACTGTATGCATCAACTTACTGTCCCAGCTTTTCCACTCAAAAGCATGGTAGTTCTCCACTGAAGTCACGTCAGCTCCCTCTGAGATGCACCTGTCTTTGTGCTACTACATAAAATAATCTTTTTCATTCTCGGCAACTGTAATCTTCTCATTTCTGCTTAATTTTTGTGGTTGGGTGCCTGTCTGCAAATGCAGGCTATAAATTTATGTATGTTTTGAGCCAAATAAGTCAGCAATGCTGCCAAACAGTCTTACTTCATTGTGGCAGGCTTATTGGAGCTTTGTTCTATTGTTAGTAACACTGACTCTGTAATTCTTGGAAAACTGTGAAGAATAGAATAGAATAGAATAGAATAGAATAGAATAGAAT
>VWZZ01007038.1:45907-56411 GCA_013399095.1 Psophia crepitans | reverse complement strand
ACCGGTCGCCAGCTGGATTTCGCTCCATTCACCACCACTCTCTGGGCCCGGCCATCCAGCCAGTTATGAACCCAGCGAAGAGTGTACCTGTCCAGGCCATGAGCCGCCAGCTTCTCCAGGAGAATGCTGTGGGAGACCGTGTCAAAGGCTTTGCTGAAGTCGAGGTAGACTACATCAACAGCCTAGAAAACTAGGTAGGTTTATGCATTTGTTCCTTTTATTAAAAGGAGGATATAACAACCCTCTTGCCTGACACCACTGATGGTTTCCTGAACTTGGCATTTTTCAGTTTATGTGAAGAAGCCCAGCTTCAACCCAGTATCTTTATATTATTGTTTGGGAGCTTTCCCAGCAGTAGAGACCTCTATCTAGGCACAGTCCAGACATACATCAACCACACATCAGGTCTCATAGGTTGTACTACTTTGTGCTAGCCTGTGGCCTGTGGATTTGGAGAAGTGGTAAGAACATAAGTACGTGGACCTTCAGTGGTCCACAAGGCCTGCAGAGTTACTCTTGGAGGACTGTATTAGGCAGGGAGTCAAATTTGCTGAGGACCACGTGAGTCATCAGCAGAACAACAGAAAACAAGGATGTGCTAGTTTCCTGTCCCCATCTAGGTTTCTTCAGTCAAGGAGCCATTTAATTCACAGAATCACAGAATAGTACACTTAGGACCTTAAAATTAAACTCTCACAAGTATTACAGATATCACTCTGAGCGACACGCTCAAGGCCTCCTAAGAAATTATTGACAGATATAGGAACAGATTTTCAAACCAGGATCAGTTCTTGCCTTAGATATTCATCTTTTCTTTGTGGGCTACTCAACTGGCATAATGCCTTACTTGGTGAGTCAGGAAACCGACATACCTCCTCCCACTGCACTGCCAGCTCCTGCTCTGCTAGTACAAGTCTCAAGAAATGTCATATCACCTAAAATTTTCTAGGTTGTCTGCACTACAGTGTAACTGAATCAGAGGTTATCTGTGTCTGGTAATCTTCATCTAAAAGCCACATACAGGTATCTTTAATAGGATTTCTGTACGAGCACGATAAAATTAATCTTTTTAGCAATATCTTCTCTGAAATTAAGCATAGTGCCTTACTGCAAAAGGGGAAGGGGGGAGGATAAATTACATGTCTTGTATATAGCACATATAGTACATGTAGAATGATGAAAAATATCTAAATGTAATGATAAATTACAAAAAGTCCGATTACCTAACAGATACCTTCATTCATCTCCAATGTTGCTGGACTAGTTCCAAATACAGAAAAATGAGTTATTCATGGGAGAACACCTATCCATGTAAACTGTCTGAGAATGCCAAGAAGTTTCCTGTGCTCCCTTAGTAAGCTGTGTTTTCTAAGAGAATGATAATAATGTCTGTATCCTGTATGCATTTTTATAAGCTCTCAAATAACTTACAGTACACTATTTAAATGTAGATTGCCTTTTTACAATGTGACTTCTGAATAAAGAAAAATTATTGGTCTTTTGATACCACAGGAATTCACTAAAGGGTTGATCCTATCTAAGCAGGTTGTCATTATTTTATGAGCCGCTTCTCCTCCCAACATAAATGCCATTCTTTAAAAGAAACAGTGACATTATATAAAGTATATTTTAATCATGCCATCTAATTACAAGGAAGAGTAAATCACTTAAAAACCACATGCAATGTGTCTTCACTACCATGTAACAAAAAAGAGTAATTAGCAATAAAATAGGATAGTGCCATTTTGACAGACTAATGGAGTACATGGGACTCGTGGAATGCTTCTCCCATTGGAATGCATCACAAAGGCAGAATCAAAGTTGTTACAGAGAAATTCAAAGATAATTTGGTTAGTTATTTAAATTTGACATATAGCAACTTTGAAACTGCCTTTGTCCCAGCTTCGGATGTATTCTTTGAAAGAGATTTCTTTTGTACTTTTAGAAGTCTCAGAGATGCGTAAGTGCACAGATTCCTGTGCTTAAGAAGAATAAAGCTTCAGCACTGAAAATGGCTCTTGGACATCTCAGGGACATCTACAGAAGAATGACAGCTTTACAGAGACCACAACCACAGTCCAGGCACTAAAGAAATGGTGATGCCCTTTTAAAAGTATGATTTCAAATTCAGTATTAAAACATAATCTCTCATACATTTACTGAGCTCCACTTTCGAAAGAGACAGGTTGCTCACTACCATTTCTACTGTTAGAAAGCTGCCGTGAAACTTCATTTCCTTAATGGTTAGAAATCTTTGAATTTTGTCCTATTTAGTTCATTTTCTTTAAATACGGTACGCCAGTCTTGCTTATAGTGGCCTAGATTACAGCTCATTAGTGCCTTTTATTTGTATAGTAATTATTCCCTGTTGCTGTAGGGAATGCTTTATCTGATCAATGGCAGGCTAACTATAATCTTTTTCATTGGTGTAATACACAGTCATCTTATAACTAACTTTTACATCCCTCTTTTTTATTATCATTTTTACTGTCAGACTCTGTAAGCAAATTTCTCTACCACCACTCTCCAACTTCTTGTAACATTATCACACATGGAAATACTGAACAACAATCCAAGAAAACAAAAAAAGTAAGAACACTCATCATTAAAGAACTCAACCCTTTAATTGTCTATTTGCTCCAAAGAATATTCTTCAGTCCCAAAATAACGCACTGGTAATGTAGTTATTTTAGTGCTAACTTTATATTGTATTTCAAAGTCACTGCTGACACACTTTCATTCCTGAGCCACATGACGTGCCTAAAATGAGATTTTTTTGAAAGCTTCAGACTAATTGATTAGGGATCTGACAAAAAAAAAAGCATGTAAAAAGTGAAAAGTTTTCCCTCCTCCTAAAGCCTTACTTCAGCAGGTAATCTACATTTACTTTATTTGTCTGTTTTCTTGGGGGGGGGGGAGGGGGAAAAGTGCCTTTGTCCAGGCAATTAATTCTGGAAATATTTGCTCTAATTTTTAAATGTCTTAAAAACATGTGAACTATCTATTAAGTTTAGATTATTTGCTGCCTCTGATTACAAGATGTGTCTTCTTGCCCAATGACAAGAAATTTACAAGGTTCATCAACAGAATTTATAAAAGCACAAGTGATGTTGAACAAATTCCTTAAGTCTGAAATATGGGAGTACTACATAGCAATAAACAACAAAGTGCAGCTACACTACAGAGCCAAATCAAATTGACAGACTGCATTTAAAAACATCATGCACAGAAACATAAGAGGGAAATATTAGTCATCTTTTAGAATGGTGAAAGATAAAGCATTTCAAATAAATGCAAAGTTCCTTTCAGGATACAGGCAGGTAGACCTTCCTCACAACTTTATCACCTACACATTAATTTTATAATAGGTAAAGATTCTTACAGGTTTATCGCTTAGTGTTACTTACCAGGTATTTTTCCTGGAAACTTCTTTAGAAGATGTACTGTGAGAAATCTGAGAGGGAACTGATTTAGGAAGTAGTAGCTGAAGAATCTGCAAATACCTAAATTGATCTTCTCCTCAGAGGCTCTCACAGATTTTATTTCACAGGCCCTCTGCTGTTCAAATGTGTAGTCCAGGATGTCATCATCATCATCCACATCATCCCAAATATCACTAAGTGCATTTAGACACAATTTCCCTTAATCTTTCCAATTGAGCATGTCTACAAATACTGTTAAATATTATTTTTGGAGGTTACTGTTTACACCCATAGCTTGAAAATGTTAAGATTTTTTCATCTTAGAACACTCAAAATATTTATTTTCAACCACAAACAAAAGAGACTGTAAGGCACTCCTACAAAATATTCATTCCTCCTTGTGCAAGTCAGTTATTTTCTTAGAAACTGGTTTAAAGATAACATCCAAGACATTTTGCAGACATAAAAAGAGATCTGGCAAAACCCCAGCACTAGTTCTCACAAGACTGCATGTACACATACATTGGATGCTTTATGTGTGTGTGTATATGTAGATTGAAGAGCAATTAATAACAATTTATGAGATAAATGTGTCTTGGATCTTCAGAGTAAACGGGGAATGTCCAGGCTCTGGAAACTTGGCAAGCACTGTTCTTATACGTAATCCTGTTTCATCATATAAGAATACATCTATCACATTTCCAGTGCAAACCATAAGCTCTGATTAACCGCCCTGAAAATACAATTACACACACTGGTTTCACAAAGCCTCATCCTGACTGCAGACTGGGGCAGACAGGTAACAATTCTCAACCCTGCTCAGCTGACATATTCACAAGTCACACACCAATGAATGACACATGCAAAGACTGCAGTAGTAGCTGCAGGAAAGGGGAAAAACGAGGTAGAGAAAAGAAAAACTGTAATATAACACCACGTAGGAATAGGGGATGAGAAGAATTATGGACAGAAAACCAGAATGACAGTTTCAAAATTCTCCACGTGCAGAGGTTTCTTCAGCAGTAGTTTGTGATCCTCTCAAACATTTTGCTTTGCTGTTTTGGAGGAAACAAGTTAGCCTGGAACTTCTCAGTAGCTATGAAATGAAAGGCTTGTATTGATTTCTGTGCAAAAACTGCTGCTCTGAAGGGCTGTATTTGGTAAACAGCAAATACAAATGGTAAATGTTTTAAAAATAGGAGGTGACCATCAATTACAGACTTTCCATTTTAATTTTCTTTCTCTCAAATGAAAGGATGATTCACTATGATAGCTATAAGCCATCTCAACATGTGCAACAGTCAGATATTTGATGTAATTCTCAGGTGAACAAAGGCAAAAAGCAATCTTATTCTCACAGTTTATTGCTAAAATCCTAGTAATTAACTCCTCCTCCTCACGTACAGACCTCAAACGTAAATGCAAACTGACATTCCCTTATGTGATGTAAATAACTAACATCATTCCATATAAATATCACCATTTGGGATACACAGCAGTTAGCCTAATGTGATTAAAATAAACAAATTGAACCTCTCAAAGGCTCTTGAGCTTCAATAATCTGCCTGTCTTCAATGTGCCAAATGGTCCCACTCCTACGTACAATCCAGCAGATCCTACAGAAACAAATAAGCAAACAATTCTAAGCAAGCAAAGCACAGTAGTTTGTTATCAGACAAGGTGGTTACCATTCCACCTGTAGACCATCAAAATTATGCAGGCAAGCTCAAGGTGGACTGTTTCTTTTTTTTTCAGAATTGGGGTGAAGGAGATCAGCATAATTGGCATCACATCTAATTTTTGCAACCTATTTCTCACTGCTGGTGTAGGTTTTCTGCTGTTTATGGAATGGAGAATAGGTGTTATGCATCCACAGAAGAGTGCTTAGAAAATCATTCTGCTGTTGTTCAAATTAGTAGGATTTAGCCTGGGACTATAATTGGTAATGATGCAATTACAATGAGTGGAAGAATACTGAAAGCGTGTTGTTCTGTGGCCAGAACAAATAAATGAAAAAAAAAAAGAAATAATAAATTATACTCCCTTTGCAAATATGCTTGCAAAAATAAGGCATGTTGAGTAGCAGTAACCGCAAAGTATATCTGTTTAATTTTGGGTCTCCTTTTGCTTGACTACATATCTATCTGTTAAGATTTGTATTGTAAACACACCCAGAAGTCCCCTATCCTTCCACTGCTTCAGTTTAAAACATAGTATTTGCCAGATTGTATGTAGTGTCTGCTGCTACATGGTGAATCAACTTACTAAATAGAGCAGCTAGTAAGGTAAACGTATAACTCTTCAGCACAAATCATAAAGTGTACATTTTAGTTTTCTCATACAGCTTATCTACAAATTTGTAAAGCTGCTCAAATGAAATCAAGTGCTCTCTCTCCTCTACAGCAGTAAGTATAAACACAAAGCATTTCAGTCAGTCCCTCAAAACACACCATGTTCTCTCCCAAAATCACAATACTTCACCATCCCAATTCTTCATCCAAAAGAATTATCCGTTATGATATTAAGAAGTTACACTATTCTTTTCATAGCTAAGACTGATACTAGGTCACTCTTCTGTCCCTTTGGTTTAGTGCTATTATAACCTGCACTGGTGTATTTCCTTTGCCTAGAAATTACAAGATGTACACTGAATACAAACTAGGACCTTCCTTCAAATTTTGAAAAACAGTCGCCATACTTTTTTAATGCAGAGCATCAGAAAATGACTAAAGCATTTTTGTTTTCATGTCTTTGACCACAGATCAGAGGTAACTTCTTACTGGTCCGTCACACTTCTCATAAGTTTCATTTCTTTGTAAACACATGTGCCGGCTACATATTAAAAAAAATTATTAACAAATTCTGCTGTTCACAAATTATTGACTCACTTCTGCTTCTATCAGCAATTATTTTTGTAGTGATTTGAGAATGTATGTAATTATGTTCTGTGTGATTACACAGATATAGCACCTTCTCTTTAAATCTCTTCAGCAATTTCCACTTAAGGAAGATTACGTGACTTTCTCGGTCATACTCAGAAGCTTCAGTGCTGAACTCTACCTAATCTTGTCCGAATAGAAAGCTAATGCTCTGTTCTGGTGATAAGATTTATTGTGTTCCAGATTTCAGCATGTGAGTGTTTCATGACAATTTCTGCTTTCATTTCTCAAGATGAAGATGTTTTTACTGCCTGCATCATTAAATACAAGAAGAAAAATTTGTTAACTGCATTCTAAATTTTCACACAGCTGATAAATGAAATTATTTTATTCTTTATAGTGATTTCCTTCACTGAATTACAGGACCACTACAGAATCTTCAGACTGGGGTATGTAGAAGATACTAATTTTGCCTGTAAATTTTTTCAACAATGTCATTTTCTTGGCTTACAGAATAAAGACAGTGAATACAATGCAATATGTAGTAAGATTTATATTAAAATTATACCAAGTTAAAACTTCCTATCCTACTTGTCTTAGAAGAACTTCTAAGAGAAACACCCTACCACATTAGAACAGCTGTCAGTCAAAATATGTGACGATCTTTAACATTCTACTTGAATAAATATCCAGTTAAGAAGAGTATGCAAGTCTTCAGTGGAGCTAAAGATAATGCTATATTCATAACCAACAAATACATTGGAATCCTGAATGTGTTCTTAGGGCCCTAATTTAGATCTTTGATGTTTGAAGAGTTTTAGCTATCCTGGTTAGCATGAGCAGGATCAGAAGCTGTCACAGAGTTTTAACTCAAAGTTTGTCATGATATTTAGCTGAAGTTCATTAAATCCTTTGAAATTTTTGAGACAAGTATGTTACCAGTGGAAAAGTTGGGTAATTAGAGAATACATCTAAGCTTGCAGATTGAAAATTGGCTTATTAATTTTAGTGAGTCAAAACCACGTTTATATGAAGATAAACTTTATTATTATTCTTCTTTATTCAGGAACAATTCTTGCTTTTCCCAGCCCCTAACTGAAAGTGCTTCTCACATGCATTATTCTGAACTACCTCGGTCTCCCTAGTTACCCTGCTGTAGCTGCTGTAAGAAGGGAGACCATTGTTCTGTTACCGTTGTCTGCAGCATTTCCCAGCGTGGGAGGGTAGGAAGGAATAGGACTGACCTGCAACAAAACCAGTAAGCAGCAACTCTACAGAAAACTTCAAAATGTTATGTAGAGGTGATGTGTTGCAGGTGATGTTACTTCACCCTTACTTTGGGATCTTTCTCCGAATAAGTGATTAACAGAAGGAAAGGGATTCTACTTTTAGCTTGTATTTGAAAAATCACACTTTCTTGAATAAAATGTTATTGTATTTAAAAATAAAAAGAGCATTTATCTGTTCAGAAGGTGGACTTGAATAATCCATTTCTCAGAAAATGATGGCAGACAAAAATTAATCCTTTCAAACAACAAAATTTCAAAATCTTTGTAGTAATCACCTTATAAAATATAAGTACAGTAAATTTACACTATTGATAAAGAAAAACAGAGGAGTTGAGGAAAATATCAGTTTCATTAGCCAATGCATTTGCATCACTATCAGTGCTGGCAGTAGATGCCCACTAAAAAAAAACCACACCACCACTGATTCTTTGAACAGGTAATGTAATTTTTCTATGTGTCCAATCATTAAATTTCACTTTGTAATACAATATAGTCTTCATCAACTCCCTGCTATTTTGAAATATTCATAGTATATTGTTATGAAACTATAAGGAAAGGCCAAAGACAAACAGAAGGCTTTATGTGAGATCCAAGGATTTAGTCTCCTGGGGGAAAAAAGCGCTGTCACTGGTGTCGTCTCCTCTCTCACATGTGCAAGAAGATCAGAGAAGCCAAGGGAATAAAAATAAGAACTGGATACAAAAATTGGGCCAAGGGAGTGGATTGTTATGTAGATTCAAAAAAATTAGTACTCTACAAAAATATAAGAGAATTAAATAAACTAATATAGTCAGTCTCCCCAAGTAGTTTGTTTCCCAAAATTTGGGAAGGGTTTCTTTTTGAGGATAGTTTTAAAGGAAGGTTGACAAGAGGCAATAGCAATGGAATGAATAAGGACTGCAGCAGAAGTGGAGGCAATATGAATCCACAGATTTTAGTTGTAGTCCGAGGAATAAATAAATGAATGCACACGATGGAGATGCTGAATGACAGAACTTTTGGGGTACTTGATGTTTCAAAAGTATCATCAAAATATGGTCACAGATGAGTGAGAGTAAGGATATGAGAGATCAGAACCTTAATTTCTGAAGTACTTCTTAACAAAAACCTTCATAATACAGCAACCAGAAAAAGTAACTGGGATTAAACAATGATAAACTGTACTTAACCAGAACGGTTTTGTACAAAGAGCACACATTTAGACCTCTTCTATGAATTATGGAGGTACCACTGAAAGCAAAAAAATTATGTATTTTTTATAAATTAGTGGGAATGAAAAAGATGTTTCACTCTCACACTTCTACCTTTATCAGAAGATTACTTGAGAAGCTACATTTGGTCAAGTTGTCCAGTGTTTGAATCGGAGAACTGTCAGGAATAAATCCGCTGCATATAATATTAATATTTTCTTTGACAACTCTGTTTCATTTGTGCTTAAAGCAAACCCAATCATTAAGAACAGAGAGATACCTTCTTTTTGTTATTTCATCTAATTGTATCCTGAGTAGTAAAATCACTTCTACCAAAATTCTTCCTGCAGTTTTTGATGCATGCTACAATCGTCTCTATTCTGTGATTCTGTGACTCTCATTAAAGATACCTAAGGACCGTTACTTCATTTGGTTACATTGCCACATTTCACTTCAGAGGTGATCATATCCATGGCCACTGAACTTATTCTTGTCTACTGGTAATAAGAAAAGTACTTTCTGGTTTAGAGGTGTTAAATAAAAGTTATATATTATTACAAATGCACTTTTCAACTGCCACAGACTGTCAGGTTTAATGACTGGGAAGAGAATCACAGAGCAAATTGGTATTATAATAATGCATGGAATGTTCCAGCAATTAAGGTTAGGTTGATTTTCTATTTTAAAGCTCTCTATGCAGTCTGTAATATTCCAGCATTCTAAAATAGCCTGGGGCTTTGTGAATAATATGCTATTAGTAAAGATGGAATATTTCTACTTTTTCTTTTCTAAAAACAGTGTACAGACTTCCTCTTCTTTCTACTCAATTGAAAATAATCTCCTCCTGTTTTGAACTTACATCTAAGACCTAACATTTTCAAAAAGCTATTAGATGGAGTTGTTCCACTATATTAAAAAATGATAGTATTTGTATATTTGGAAAACTATTATTGAGCATGCAGAGTAATTACTTTTCATTTCATTCAACCTCATTTCTCATGACATTGATTCTGTCATTTATCTTCAAGGGATTTTGTTTCCCATCCCACAATACCAGTGATGTCAGTGCAGGTGTACTGGTACGACACTACAGAAACAGAAGGAAAACATGCCATCTTCATTTCCATAGTACCTTCCATGCCAAAATCACTTCAAATCACTGTAAAAAATACAGTCATCGAAACTAGAAATTTGTTTCCTACATTAAAATACAGTATTTGAAATGGTTGTCTTTCAGCTTCATATGTATTGGTGGAATTAATATTTTAAACATGATGAACTGATGAAAGTGATGATGGTGAAAATTAATTGATCTTGCATGAGCTACAAACTTGCAAGTATACACCTATGGAACACGAAGAATTTGGGAGCAGAAATAATTTTCTCCTTTCAGCTCACAGTCTTCCAATCTCCTCTTCCCCAGTGACTGCCTGTCACACTCTTTTTCTCAAAGTAGCCAGAATTATTGCCAAGAACAGGAAAATGCTGGAATAATACTTTCAAAGTATAACATCAAGTAAGCATCACTAAATTAATTTTAAGAGCATTAGGGAAAAAAAAGAAGATTAAATACAACAACTTCTGATTCAGGCATTTTCTAACGTACAGTTTTCCTTTTATTTCTCCTTACAAGAGACCCTGTGTGGTGGTTTTGCACCAACCAGCAGCTCAGCCCCATGTCGCTGTTCACTCCCTACCCTCCCCCCCCTTCCCCCCCCCCCCCC
>VWZZ01007038.1:19264-45842 GCA_013399095.1 Psophia crepitans | reverse complement strand
ACTCATCCATTTAATAAGCAAAGCAAAAGCCATGTGCACAAGCAAAGCACACCATTGAATTCATATCCCACCTCCCATGGTAGACAAGTTTTAGCCATCTCCAGGACATAACTGTTACTTGGGAAGATAAATGCCACATTCTGAATATCCCCCCTTCCTTCTTCTTCCCCCAGCTTTTATTGCTGAGCATGACACCATATGCTATGGGATGTCCCTTTGGTCAGTTGGGGTCTGCTGTCCCAGCTGTGTCCCCTTCCAGCTCCTTGTGCACCCCCAGCCTCCTCACTGGTGGGGTGGGGTAAGGGGCAGAAAAGGCCTTGGTTCTGTGCAAGCCCTGCTCAGCAGGAACGAAAACATCTCTGTGTTATCAGCACTGTTTTCAGCACAAACCCAAAACACAGCCCCATGCTAGCTACTATGGAGAACATTAACTCTATGCCAGCCAAACCCGGCACTCCGTGATTTTTCATAAACTACTATGACAGTTGCTGATATCCAATGGTAATAATTCCATCAGATATAAACACCTCAAAATGAAAGAAGCGCTGTCTGTATTAGGAAAGGGCAGTAAGAGTCAGTTTGTGAAGTGAAATCATTGGTACTGAGGACCAATATCGTTTCTGTCTGTATTTCAGGCCTTGGTCCTGTGAACTGAAAGACCATCCGTGGTTAGACTGCACTAGGTGCACTGGCATGCACATCCTGGTTCAGCGTTCTCTGAGACTGTTTTGCAATGCCAACTAAAGCTAAATGAGAGAGTTGCTTCAAAACTAAAAAGCTAAGAAGGTGCACCTTTAATTACTTTGATGATGCTAAGTGAATACTGAACCAATAGCATGGCCTAATAGTAGAATAGTCTTGAAGAAAGCAATTTTTTACAGAAACATAACTTTAAAGGAAAGTCATAAGAGACATTGAGAAAATCAGGAGATAAGGAGGGAAATAAAACCTGATAAGGTTTACCAAGGTTTACTTTTAAATGTGTGTCACTTTTCTATAGAGAAACTAATTCTTTTAATGTGTAATTTTATGATTGACATAATAATTTGAATTACATTTAGCTAAGTGGTAGTGCACCCAAACTTGCTAACTTTATTCCTGGAAAAACACTGAAGCTGCTCCAAAAGGAACATGAGTAGGCAAGTTCTCAGATCAGATATTCAATTCATTTCAGGCATGATTTGAAGACCTACTGAAACCATCAAGGTGTCTCTTATTGTTCACTATTATCATCTGTGTTGTCTACTACCCAACAGTCTTGATCATGGTCCTAAATAATGAGCAAAAATAAAGACATTACCTATTTACAGTAGCACCTTCAAATGCAAGGAAATTAAATAGATAAGGTGAGTGCAAGGAAAGGGACAACACAGTAGCAGCTAAACAAGAAAGTTATGCAAAATTACACATATAGGTGTTGATAAAAATGAGCACATTATAGTCATCATATAGCATCATTGGAAAACATCTGGAAAATAATTATGAAACAAATTATTTCAATGTTTTTGACACAAGAGTTTTTCCCAACCTTAGGAACAAGAAGAGCAAAAATAAAATGGATGCTGCCTGAAAGGAGTAGAAGTTTGTTGGGCAGAAGAGACTGTGAGTGTTGCTGGGATGAAGACTGAAATCAGCCTTCCTGTACGCCTGTAATATAGTGGAGCAGGACAGGTGCTAGCGATAAGGTGTCTAAAGGATAAGCAGTCGTTTTTACTGCAATAATTAAAAACTGAATGAGTATGACATGAGAATAGTGTCAACTTTATTTTTACCTTGGAAAACGCAATTTAATTGAGTAGCTGCATAATTCTCTAGAAAATGTTTCTTCCTGTACTACTTCAAGATGCAACCTGTATATCTGTGGAAAGTAAAACACAAAATAAGTTAAATATAGGTACCTAGTCATTTGATTCAACGGGTCACTGTAGGCACAAAAAAGCTGTACCAATTATACAAAGAAATTAAATCAGATTAGTCTGGATTTCCTTTTATGATTACCCTTCCTTGGAAAACTGTCATGGTTTTACCCCAGCTGGCAACCAAGCACCACACTGTCACTTGTTCGCTTCTCCCCGCACCACTCCCCCGGCCCCAGTGGGGCTTCCCAGAATGGGAAGGAAAAGGCAGAGCCCCCTGAGCTGTGATAACGACAGACAACAGGTTTAAAGGGACAGCGAAGGGAGTGGGAAACAACAGCAGTAGTACTGGTGACACACAACGCAGCTTCTCACCCACTGACCGCATAACTCGGACCACACGCTCAGACCTGTCCCGAAACCGGACTGTCCCCAAGCCGCGCCGCCTTGAGAAGTACCACCCTTTCCCAACTGCCCCCCACCCCCATGCTGAGCATGACGTCACATGGTATGGAATACCTCCTTTGGCCCGTTTGGGTCACCTGTCCTGGCTGTGTCCCATCCCAGCTTCTGGTGAAAGATAACGCTATCTTAGCCAAATCCAGGACAAAAAGAAAAAAAAATAAGCAGCAGAAATAAAAATCATGCACTTGAAAAAAGGGAATTTTCATTCTAGAGACGACCCCTCTACTCTTTGCCTTTCCTAATATTACAAACACACAAAGGCTGTGTTAGACAATGTAAGAGCAAAATTGTAATAGCTTGTTGGAGTAAAAGCTGCTCATTAAAGCCATAGTAACTTCTTTAGAGCCTGGCTCTATCTCCTTTTAAGTGCATAGGAAATTCATACTGACAGCATTGTATTTTAAGTCAGACTCCTTATCATCCCTCAATGATTCATCAAGGAAATGCATAAAATACTCAGAGTAAAATTATACCACAGCAGTAATACATACCTTACCTAAAACACAGAAGACAAAGAAATGTGCTATTTTAAATAGAATCCATCCAATACATGCAAGAAAAGAAAGCAGACTAACCAGTGGGAGCTACTTTCAGTGCTTATACAGGAAAGCTGTCATCACCACAATGGGATTTAAAATCTACAAGCCCTGATTACCTTAGACAGTTTCAGCTTTGCTTATATCCTTAAACTATCATGGCTATCAGATATTATAATATCTGAAATTATGAAGATGATCAGAGGGCTGGAGCACTTCTCCTGCAAAGGCTGGCTGAGAGTTGGGCTTGTTCAACCTAGAGAAGAGAAGGCTCCAGGGAGACCTAATTGTGGCCTTCCAGTACCTAAAGGGGCCTACAGGAAAGCTGGAGAGGAACCGATTATCAGGGAGTGCAGTGACAGGACACGGGGTAACAGGTTTAAACTAAAAGAGGGGAGATTTAGATTAGATGTTAGGAAGAAATTCTTCCCTGTGATGGTGGTGAGGCCCTGGCACAGGTTGCCCAGAGAGGTTGTGGAGGCCCCATCCCTGGAAGTGTCCAAGGCCAGGCTGGATGGGGCTTTGGGCAACCTGGTCTAGAGGAAGGTGTCCCTGCCCATGGCAGGGGGGTTGCAACAGCTGATCTTTAAGGTCCCTTCAAACACAGACCATTCTGTGATTCTATGAAATGCTCATGAATAATAAAGTAAATATAATAACAAAGCAGAAAGCATCAAAAGCAAATCAAAACCAACTTTTGACAGCAAACTCCTTACTGTTTTCAAGTTGAGAAAGAGTTCTATCACCTATGAGTTGCTGTAGTCTAATATGCATACACTAATATGCACAGTGTTAATGGCCAAAGAGCTTCTTTACTGCAGCTCCATACTTTAAATTTCATTTAATACAGTTTAATATTTTAAATATGTAGTACCACAGTGAAGACTAGACTCAAGACAGCCACTGCAGTGGCTAGGGATCAGACCAATAAGTGATGCTGTGCAGCTATTGCCTAATGCAGATTCATTTGAAATAAATCGTTTCATGATAGGTATAATCTGAAAGGGTTTAAATCAAAAGAGCAGATCAAATCAGTCCTCCTTGAGAAAGAATTTTGGCTTTACCTTCCTCATATTACTGTGGATCGACAGGAAATACATTCAATACAAATCTCATTAGCTCCAAAATACAATGAAGTATTACAAATAAACACGTATATCATCAATGTCTCCTTAGATTAAATTTGTTTATATTCTGTCTTGCAAACTTACATTCCAACTGGAACCTAAAAATGCACGTCTTCTGCTTTTAAAATCACAATGCAAATCTCTATCTGCATTAACAGAGGACAATCATTCAGATAAAACTTTAATCTGGGCACAAAATTCTGCTGCCTCTAGAAAGAGAGGACTATTCTAGGGAGCATATTAAAGTTTCTTGAAGTTCACACCATACCTTCTTACAGCTGATTTCATTCTGTAAAGTAGATATAAGACCCAAGCATCATAAAGGATTGAAAGAAACACATTTAGTCCATTCTCTTGTCCAAAGACAAGACCTACACTATTCACAGCACCTGCCCTTAAACCTTCACTGACAAAGATTCTACAGTCTGTCCAGGCCATCTACTTCAATATTTAACTACCTGAGTGTGAAAATACTGGCTTTTTTATTTCTCTAATGCTTAACATGAATCTTCCTCCCTGCAAACTGAGCTGTTACTTCTTGTTCCACCCAGAGCAAACACTGTCGTTCCCCTTGCTATTTTCAGACACACTTCGCATATTTGAACACAGTTCTGAGAGCCTCCTCAAGCCTCCCTTCTCTTGGCTGATCTGTCTGAATTTATTCAAAGTTGTTAGACGGGTTGTTTTCCAGCAGGATATTCTCACTGATCGTTTGTAGCTTTTCTCCAGTTGTCCAAGACTTTCTCGAAATAAAGTGATGAAAACTGAACAAAATACTCCAGGCTTTATCAGTTTCAAATACAGTGAACATATTACTTCATATAACTTACTGATTATATTCTTATTTAAGCATCTAAATATTGTGCTTGATTACTAGACATTAGCACAACAGTGCTACGAGATATTCAAGATAGCTACCAGTACTCCCTGATTTTTCTTTTTAAATTTGTCATTCTCCACCTTGCATTTTGCATTTTAACATTCCAACCTCCTTCACTTTGAAATATTTCTCATTTATGCCCTTAACAGTTTTTTTTCTAAGTATCTGCTGGAGTTTCTGACCTCTTTTTTTCTTATTAAAAGACTTTCCTATGGGATTTTATTCATTAATGGTCTTTTCATTCTCTTCCTAGGAATCATGAATTTTGTATCTTCACTACCACAACCATCAATGTTGCTTTTCACCTTCAAATTCTCTAACTCTACACCCACGATTTCAATGTCAGATGCACTTCATCCTGTTTGGACATTATGTTCCAAGAATTTGTTCATATTTTGCATCCTCCTACATGCTGTGCTTCTACCAAAGTTCAGCCTAGTCTGAAATTATTGCATCTACCTCATCGGCTTGGATTGATCTTTTTTCATATTTGATTAATCATGAAAACACCTTTTTTTATTTTTCTCTTCTATTGCCATCATGGACTTTAAATAGGTTTATCTCCTGACAGATTCTGCCTCTCAGAGCAAGCATGTATGCCTCCATATACAGAGTAATATCTTATTCCTATTCTTCTGTCTGTCCTTCCTAATAAGGTTTAACATTCTATAGTCATATTTCAGTCATGAAACTTATCCTATGGAGTTACTATTAGGCCAAAGAGATCATAATCTTGATAAGGTAACAAGATTTCCAGCTCATTATTATGATACTTTTTGCATAAGTACACGATGCTAGAAGAAATTACTTAACTTCTTGGTTTGTAAATAAAATATAAACTCAGTCCAATTCGTATTAAATTGAATTTAATTCATCTTGGACAGTTAGTTTGTATTTGCTTAATTTGTCTTTGTTCTCACTGCACAAATGGGTGCTTTACTGACTAGGTTTCCAAACAGTGCAAATGTTAGCATGTTTCTTAAACCTGGTAAACTCGTAATTCTAAAATGAATCGTCCACATGCAAAAACCGAAAATTTAACATTAAGAGTACTAGAACTTTTTTAAAATGAGAAAATGTCTGATGCAAATCTGAGATGCACGATTTTTCAACGGCTCAATAATGCCGGGAAGATGTCGAGCGATGGTAATATCATTATTAGACTATAAAGAAATACTTATCCTGGCAACAAAATGTATTTTTATTATTATGATGTTGTTATGTTGGGAAAAAAAAATATTTTGAAGTTGTTTTACAGACCTGTAATTCTAACATACATTACCAACAATGAATGTCTGGTACAATTTCAAAAGTCTCCTTACACCTTCACTTAATTTCCCTTGAAATCATTTATTGCCCAACAAGAAAACTTTTTAAGCCTTTTAAGTCCATTGTTTCTTTTTCAGGGTTCCTTTAATTAGTGTTTTAGTAAGATATTTAATTAATATAATTTAGAATGTATCCTCTGTGGAAAGTGCACCTTCATTTAAGTATTACTTTAAGGTATTGTACATTGTAATGTATTTATTTTTATGTCTTGTTCAATTAATCACTTATGAACATTCTGGCAGTGTTCCAGGCCAGGCTGAATGGGGCTTTGGGCAACCTGGTCCCTGCCATGGCAGGGGGTTGGAACTAGATGATCCTTGTGGTCCCTTTCAACCCTAACCATTCTATGATTCTGTGATTCTAGGAGGTAAATAATATGATTTGGTAATAATAGCACAGTACATCTGTTATGTCTGAAGCAAACAGTTGCTCAGAGTCCTAGGGAAACTAGGAAAATTAAATGATTGCAAAATTGTGAGCAAGAAATTTTTCTGAAAATGCACATTTCAATCCCTATGATTTCCTAGCAGTATATGCACTTAGCTAGTGAAATAGAAATTAAAGCAGTTAACAAAGTCTTTTGTTGATCAGGTTAGAGAAGAATCATACTGTCCATAGCAGCTACTAAAATGTAAAAATACAACTTCCAAATAAACTTTTTCATGGGTAAAAGACACACAACATCGTTATTCCAAATTCTGAGAGTTGTTCATCACTGCAGGCATGCGGTATGCAAATTAAACTGCTTTGCTCCAGCCGAGGCTGTACTATTGCCCACTGAGTGATTAATCTTTGCGGGAGAGCAGGCAGCACTAGCACTATTAACCTTTCCTGAGATTTTACTGGAGGAAGCTTTCTGTATCATTTTGATGTGATTACATAAGAGTTGTGGTATGGAAACTACACTAAACAGAAAGATCTTTGGATATGTCCTGGCCATGGACATGAATGGGTTTTAAAAAGTATTATACGCACAGTGGCGTGTATTGAATCCGTCTAAGAGAGAAACGTAATAGGGAGGTTGTTCATTCATGCAAATAGCTAGATACAAAGGAGAACAGACACAGTATAAGAATAATTAATTCACAGTTGTATTTATGGAATTTCTAAGAATACATTAAGAAAATACAATTCACATTTGCCAGTCTTAAAAATCAGGACTTAAATTACATTGCAGAAGAGCATAAACTAGTTTTTAGTCCTGAGCGGCAGTATTCCTATCTGATACGATACAGAACCACAATTTTAAAAATAATTTTGATTAGTAAGTTTGCCACTAGTGCCATCGACTAAGGCTTGGTTCTCGTGCATTTCCGTAAAATTTTGTGTAAAGCCATTATTTTCATCACTTCAATTGAAATTATGTTACTTGCTTTATTTCAAGATAAATTTCTAAATAATTTTTCTTTTTGCAGTCTGTCAAACTCTCTTAATTTCCATATCACAACATAATCATAAACAAATCAAACTATTCTTATTAACAATTTGCCCAGAGTACTTGGAGCTACAGCCTAGAAAGTCTGATGTTCACTGCAGGGAAATTGGTAGAAATACTAAAACGTACAAATAATGGACACACGGATAAATAGTGGTAAAGAAGAAAGCATGAACTTGGCTTTTAGAGGCAAATCTTGTTTCACAAATCTTTCAGACCACACTCTAGGTATATCCCAGGTCTTAATTTTTCTATTACATGTAATCTTCCCAGATCCAGCTCTCCTTCACTCTTAATATACTGAATGCTCTTACACCCTTTCTTACATTATGCCAAATGTACTTTCAAAAGGCAGCTAGCTCCTGGCACAAGCTCAAATTTACCAGCAGGTGACACACACACTTAAAAGATGGAAAAAATACTTACTTGCTCAACACTGACTACTTCCTAAGGTTATTGCTTTATTATTTTGTTACCCTATCTGCTGTACACTTTCGTTTTCCAGCTTTTTTTGAGACGTTAAATCTATCTGTTTCAAATTTGGAAATCTGATGTCTAAAACTGCGGTTCCAAAAATAATCTACTCCAGTGATGAGACTATGGAACTTTAATTTCACCTGTATTTTTTTAACGAAGGGTATCTAGCTGTCTCTTGAAATGCTTTTTCTCAAGTGCAAGACTACAGTAAATTGTAAAAAGGAAGACAGCAACTTTGGATTAGAAGCAAAAATGACTGTGAGAACTAAGTAGAGCATTAGAAAAAATGTGTTAAAATACAGGTGTTTCCAGAGTAACAAGGTGGACAGGATCATTCTGCAGCAGCTGATGTCTGATCACTTGTATCAGTCAAGGTAAGAACGGAAATTAAATTGTATGTAGAAATTCCAGAAAATATATGCCACAATCTTAAAGAAATGTCTGTATGGGATTTTTATTTGTGGGTTTTTTGTGGGTTGTTTGTTTGTTTTCCATCTACTAATGCAAATATGTAGATGATATATGAAAATAAAACTGGATGCTGACAAGCAAAACTGCAAACTCCAATTTAAAATTTTCACTGTAGGGACTGAAGCTATCATTGGAATTGTTTAACCACTCTGACCAATTAATTTAGCCTGTCTGCAAAAACTGCTTACTAATGATTAACAAACCCTTTAAAATCTGGTTTAGAATCACAGATGAAGTGTTATCTATCAAAAATATTAATTAAAATAGCAGTAATTTTGTGTGTATACTAATTGTGGAATGATAAACCCATTGATTTTTCAGATAGCAATATGCTGAAAGTATAAAATTTTCTGTGAAACCTTTTTGGATGTTTTTAACTTTTCTGTAGGCAAGATAAGGAAAACTATGACATTACAGTCTTCTACCTAAGTAAAAGTCTTTCAGATAGCCTAATTGAAAATTATTATAACAGCACAAAAATACTAACTTTGTGACATATAGTTAATTCTAGTTTTCCATCCACTATTGTTTTTTTTAAGTTGTACAGCATGTTGAAGCCAGTTACCTACTGTTTAATTATTAAAGTATTCAGTTCAAGCTTAATTAGTTTACAAATTTAAACATATACTTGTCACGAACAGTATTATAAAGAAAAATATTGATAAACACAGATGTAGCAGCATAAATATCAGCTATTCATGAGGTCTTATGGGATAGGCAGGGAAATTAAAGTCTCCTTCATTTGGCTGACAGGATTCAGATTTCTTTTTCAATCACAGAAAGTCAAAGTAGGAATAAAACTGACTCCCTATTTTAGAGAAACTGAACTACAGCAGCATAGCATCTCAAATGTTTTTGCCAGTAGCTTATAAAATTTCTCGGATTTTTTTTTTATTATTATTATTTTTTTTTAGAAAATAAATAACTACTAGTGTTGCCCAGCAACAGGACAAGGGGCAACGGGCACACACTGGAACACAGGAAGCTCCATCTCAACATGAGGAAAAACTTCTTCACTCTGAGGGTGACCGAGCCCTGGGACAGGCTGCCCAGAGAGGGTGTGGAGTCTCCTTCCCTGGAGAGATTCAAAACCCGCCTGAGCACAATTGTGTGTAACCTGCTCTGGGTGATCCTGCTCTAACAGGGGGGTTGGACTAGATGGTCTACAGAGCTCCCTTCCAACTCCTGCCAGTCTCGGATTCTCAGTTTCTGTGTAATTACGAATATGCTTCTCTCGGAGACAATGGTGACAGTGCCCTTTGACTATGATAATTTTTCAGTTTCAGCCTGTATTTAGAGATTTCTCCTCTACTTAGCTGATTTACCTAGATTCAAGATTGCTTTCCTGGCCCTAAACCCAAGCTTTCCAAACTAACTTTATTATTCAGTGCTCCTATATACACATGCTATGTTTTCATGGGTGTAGCCTGCATCTCAGATAACCCACACCCTTTTAGAAGTACCAGGTCTTGAGAATAAACACTTAACTTGTAGAGGATCAGAGGAAGAAGTAGGAAAACTACTGGGGAGTAAGAGCTGTGAAGTGAATCTTTTGTGAGATGCCCACAGGATTTTTGCCCTTTTATTTTAAAGAAACCAAAGCTCCACATGTGAGAAAGAAGTGTGAGACTCTGAATTGTTACCAATTACTTTCCATATGTACCATTACTTTCCCACAGCTCTGTAACATCCCGTTGACTAACGTTTATATTATGTGTTTTTCATACAAGTACCTGTCTTTCTAAATACATTCATAGCTCCATCTTCTGCTGCTGTTTTTACATAGCCAAGTGCCTACACAGCAAGCAGTTCCACACACTGCTGTCTTCGATACAGCTAAGGCCTTTCACAGAACCGTTTATGCCATACGGAATGATAGATTGCCATGTGCTGAATTACGCCATTCTTTTTGAGTTAGGCAAAAGATTACGCGTGATTCCATTTAGAATATCAAGCTTCTAAAACACCTCTTCTTCCAAAGTATCCTAATAAGTTTTTTAACATCAGTATTATCACCACACATAGTTACACCTTAATTATTCAGACTCAGGTACCTCTTCTCTCTTGACAAAGTTCATCCTTCTTTATAATCTTATCACAGACTGCGCTTTCTACAAAAAAAAAAAAACAAAAANGTTTTTTTAAAAAACAAACAAAAAAAAACCCCAAAAACAAAACCAACCAACCAACCAACCAACCAAAAACCAGGAAAGAAGTTTGTTTGAAAGCACTTCTAACTGTTCCCTTACACCCGAGGGACTACACGTGCGCCAGAAAGCACCGCTTTCTACCAGCCCGCAGGCCAGCCTGCCGCCCGTCGGGCAGGGGAGCCGCAGCAGTTCCTCTACCGCCATCTAGCGGGCAAGAGGCGGGCAGTGCCGGCGGGCCGGGCCGGGCCGGGGCCGGGCGGGCAGCAGCAGGCTTGCGCCTGCCCCACGGCGCTCTGCGCTGCCGCGCACGCGGCGCCGCTGGGCTCCCTGCGTCTGAAAGCAGGTTCTTGACTGAATGCCCTAACCCACAGGTTTCACATTGTCTGCCTTATCGGAATCTTTATGTCCTGAGATCCTCTAACTCTCAGTCAAGAGACTAAACTGCACATTAGATGAGAGATGTTCAAAAAACCCAGCCCAACAGCTCGGGGTACGTCCCCTTTTTTAACCTTTTACCATTCCAGACTGAATCAATCAGTGTATTGTTGAATGAGACAAATTCCATGCTTGGAGGTTAAAAATTAGAAGCTCCTCCCTGTTATTCAGAGTAAACATTCACTATAAATAATGGGTTTCTTGCAAATTCACAAACCACAAAACTGGCGTGATTGTTTTAGGGAAATAAACCAACTGGATGTAATTTGCTCAACTCCTAAAACAAATCAAGAAAAAGACAATAACGGAAAAGCATGTGTTTAGGGTAAAAATTCAAAGAATAAGACAAAGACTTCTAATTCCTCTTTTCCTTTTTGCAACTTCAAAGCAGTAACTCCAATGAAATGGTAAAGGAAAAATTGGGTTCCAAGACAAATTTTATATCCAATAGACTAAAATTTAAAAGCTCTATTCATTTTTTTTCAGGGACATTAGATGGACTTTGTAATTATTCGGAAAATTTTACTGGGGCTGAGTATTTAAGTTGTGGTGGGTTGACCCTGGCTGGAGTTCAGGTGCCCACCAAAGCGGCTCCATCACTCCCCCTCCTTAACTAGACAGGGGAGAAGAAGTATAATGAATGGCTCACAGGTCAAGATCAGGACAGGGAGAGATCATTCACCAATTACCGTCCTGGGCAAAACAGAACAGACATAGAAAGGAATTCATCTGATTTATTACCAAGCAAACACAGAGTAGAGCAGTAAGAAATAAAACCAAATCTTAAAACACTTCTCCCCACCCCTCCCTTCTTCCAGGGCTCAACTTCACTCCCGATCTCTTCCTGCTTCCCCCAGTGGCACAGAGAGATGGGGGTTACAGTCAGTTGATTAGACATTGTTTTGGCCACTTCTTCCTTAGTGGGAGGACTCTTCCCCTGCTCCAGTGTGGGGTCCCTCTCATGGGACAGTTATTCGTTAAATTCTCCAGTATAAGTCCTTCCCATGGGCTACAGTCCTTCATGAACTGCTCCAGAGTGAGTCTCTCCCATGGGCTGCAGACCTTCAGGACCAGACTGCTCCAGCACGAGTCCCCCATGGGGCCACAGGTCCTGCCAAGAACTTTCACCAGTGTGGGCTTCCCATGGAGTCACAGCCTCCTTCAGGTGTCTCCACCTGCTCCAGCATGGGGTCCTCCATGCGCTGCACATGGAATCTCTACACCTCATCATTCCTCTTCCATGGGCTGGAGAGGGACAGCCTGCCTCACCATGGTCTTCAACACGGGCCACAGGGAAATCTCCACTCCAGCGCCTGGAGCATTTCCTCTCCCTTTTACTGTCTGCAAATCTTCTCACTCCTCTCTCCGACTGCAAAAGCTCCCCTGGTTGTTGTTTTTTTTTTTCCTTAAATATATTATCACAGAGGCGCTACCACTGTTCTTGATTGTCTTGGCCTTGGCCAGTGGCGGGGGGCTCTTGGCGCTGTGTGGGGTTTGGGTNTGGCACTGGTTGGCATTGGCTCTATCAGGCACACAGGAAGCTTCCAGCAGCTTCTTGCAGAAGCCACCACCCCTGTGGCCCCTCCACTACCAAAACCTTACCAAACAAACCCAAAATATCATTGCGTGTGGTTCCAAACTAGATTTCAACTATTAAAAGGTGTCACTTCTCTTTTCACATGTCAATATAAAGTTCTTTTTCTGACCTAGCTATGCATTCCCATACCTACATACATGTCTTGTAAATACAATCCTAATAGTGAATTTCTTGACATGAGATCTAAGCAGAAGCTGACAGATGCCATGAGGGGCATTCATTTTAAAGCACTGTAAAAAACCATTGCTACAGACAACCTTAAATATCAGCAGAAGGCAGCCAAGGTGCTGGCAGCCAAGGAAAGGTTTATGGTTGTTCTGAAAGACTGAGCCCAAAGTAGAAACAAAGGTTTTATATTACACGACACACAGATCCACAGACTGGTAGGGGTTAGAAGGGACCGCTAGAGATGATCTAGTCCAACCCCCCTGCTAAAGCAGGTTCACCCAGAGCAGGTTGCACAGGATCGTGCCCAGGCAAGTTCTGAGTATCTCCAGAGAAGGAGACTCCACAACCTCTCTGGGCAGCCTGTCCCACTGCTCGGTCACCCTCAGAGTGAAGAAGTTTTTCCTCATGTTGAGATGGAGCTTCCTGTGTTCCAGTTTGTGCCCTCTGGGCTCTGCCATTCAGCCAGGTCTCTACCCCCCTCACTGTCCACTCATCCAACCCACACTTCCTGAGCTTGCTAACAAGGATGTTACGAGAGACAGTGTCAAAAGCCTTGCTGAAGTCAAGGTAGACAATACCCACTGCTCTCCCTTCATCCATCCAGCTGGCCATGCCATCATAGAAGGCTATCAGACTGGTCAGGCATGATTTCCCTTTGGTGAATCCATGATGACCACTCCCGATAACCTTCTCCTCTACACGTTTATTGATAACCCCCAGAATCAGCTGTTCCATCACATTTCCAGGGATGGAGGTGAGGCTGACTGGCCTCATTCCCCTTTTTGAAGACTGGAGTGACACTGGCTTTCCTCCAGTACCCAGGCACCTCTCTTGTTCTCCATGACATTTCAAAGATGATGGAGAGCGGCCTAACAATAACATCTGCCAGCTCCCAGAGCACTCATGGGTGCCTCCCATCAGGGCCCATAGATTTGTGCACGCTGAGATTGCCTAAATTATCTCTAACCCAACCTTCCTTGGCCAAGGGAAGGTCTTCTTTCTCTTACCTCCAGGGTCTGGGTTTTCTGGGGGGCATTACCTCCTTGTTTATTTCTGAAGGAATAAAAGCAAGCTGTGGATTTTAATGAAAAAAAAAAACAAAAACCAAACTGAAACCCTAAAGAATCATTGTCATCTGCAAGGCTGTAGTGTGAGAGTAAAGAGGTACCTTCCGGAATCTAACTGGAGAGGGGATCAGGAGGTCAACAGAATCAGCCACCACTTCAAATGTTCCCAGTGCTCCCAACACTTCCTCACATGAAAAGGAAACCTCTACTTTAACTGAAAAGAAGCAAACAACTAAACTCACTCAGTGAATACAGTACCTTAGTTCACCTTTTCAAAAAACTTACCTAAGTTCTGTAAGCAAAAGCAGACATTTCTCATATGCATTGTATTGAACAAAATCTTGCCATTTATTGTGGTTATTTTGCAAAATGGTTTCCTTATCTTTTTACTTTTAAGGGTTGTGGTTGCAGTTGTACACTGTGTGTCATTTCTAGATTAGAAAACTAGGCCTAACATTGAAATATCAACCAAATGTGTAAAACACTTTTCAGACAAGAAGTTATACAGTTGTAATAAATCTAAATATTCCAATCCCTAGTTTGTTATAGGAAATACAATGCCAATGTTCATGAATTGTCAGATACCAGCACAAGTAACTCACCTTGCTTAGCCTTAAGCCGTCCAGGAGATGCAACTTATACATCCATTCCTACAACTTAGGAGGCTTCTGGAAAAAGCTCTTCTGCGCTAGCACAGGGGGGACACACTCCTTGCGGAAGCTCTTCTACCAGAACTCTTTCTGTATGTTCCTTGCTACCAACACATGCCTAATAACCTTAAGAACCTGCAGTAAAAGTAACAACTTTCTTCTGCATTTACTTTAAGCTGCATGCCTCCCTTTCTTCCTCAAAAATGTAAATGGCTCTTACTGCGCAGTTCAGTATGGTTCAGAACATTGTCCTGCGGGAATTACAGAATAAAAGAGAATGGAAAGAAGAAGAGTCGTTCAAAGAAGGAACCCTGATCTGAAAAAGACATCCAAGATGGAAAATATTGAAAGAAAAACATTTGATTGCAGCCATTGTCAGGGAAAACTCCAAAGAGATACAGTGCTGTGAACCCAAGAGACAGTCTGAGGAAGGGTAATGGGGTTCATACTGTTCAATACAGCCAAGAGACTGAAGAGACTAAGCAGTGAGAAGAAGTTGATAGGTTTCTTACATGCTTTTATTTAGGATAATTGAATCTTTTTGTGGGATTGAATTACCACTTGAGGTTGAGAAGCAAGAATGGAGACATGTAATAGCAGTTGAAAAAAATGAAATTTGATCTAAATGACCCCCTCACATTACATAACTTTTAAAAGTAAGTACACTTGCTACAACTTTCTTTGATTCCTCAGCAACTGCGATTGGGAAAGACTGTATATCAAAATCCATATCGTCTTACCATAGACACTTAAATGCTTAAATTGAGAAATGCAGGTTAGGACCCCAGGTCTCAGGTCAGGACACCTCCATGCCTCCAGTTATTTCTCAAGAGAAAAAACCCAGTTGTTTCCAAAAGGTGACTGAGCTTACCCGAGCAGAGCAACTGCTCCCCACCGACCGAGGGCAATGCGCGACCTCGAGGGGGGAGGAAAATGCTGGCCTGGGGCGGCAGGTAGGCGCCATGCAGGGTGTACAAAGTTCTCCACTGGAAAAGTTAAGAAAGAAAGAAAAAATCGCTTTACACAATCAGTATTGAAGCATTGTCACATATGGGCACAACACTTGGTAAGACGAAAACATGTCGGATGACTCTACTTGATGGCAGTTAAGTCCATCTTGAGAGTCAGTAGTCGTTTCCCCCACTTCACACGGCCCATGTGAGGCAGTTCTTACAACCCTCACCTGTCTGTGGTGTTTAAGTGTGACAGAGCTGGAGGCAGGATCCAGCCTCTGAAAGAAAAACCTGCTACAGGGGAAGGCTGGGACTGGCAGAAAAGGAGTTAAAGGTCGAGCATCGACGCCGAGGAACCTAGCGGACTGTTCCATTACCCAGGGAGAGGGGAATCTACTTACATATTGTTAATTATTCGCTATAAAATTAATGACTAAATTTCAAAAGGAGAGCTATAAGCAGTCATTATAAAGCACGAGGAGCAGATCTGTGAATGAAAAGAGGTGAACTTGATACAACATCCTGAGGGCGCCTCTCTCCTTTCTCCGGCGTGAGCACGTTCCACTCAGCCCGGGAGGAGGCGAGGCGGCAGCCCGGTAGCGTGTTTGCGGCCGGCGGGGAGCTTTAGGAGTGTTCAGATCCAGTTTGATTTCTCCTTCCAGCACCACCAGAACTTTCCTCCTCACTGGCGCAGTGGCTGCTCATAGCAAGCCTCCTTTACCTGAACGGGACGGGAGGAGAGAAGAAAGGCAGGGCAGGGGAGCGGCGATGGGAGAAGGGGGTTGGAGTGACAAAGGGGCGGGAAGGGACCACCGCGGGGGCAGCCTGGGGTGCGGGTCAGTCAGGAGTGCAGTGTCGAGTGCGAATAACATAATCTGACGAACTGAGCCGAAAGCTGTTTAGGAGAAGAGGTGTAACAAACTGGCGTGGCTGACGGAGTCCTGAGCAAGTAACTCCACCAGATTTCGTACGAAGTGTTTGAGAACGGGGTGTGAGGGGCCGAGGCCCGCCACAAGCCGTTCGGGGGCACGTGCTCGGGCCTTGGCTTCTGCAGGTTCTGACTACGCCAGTGTGCTGGACTGCCCTGCATGTATTGATTGTGTTAGTTAGGAGCGATCTAAAACGTCGGTCTGTACAAAAAATGCTTTCTGCCGTTAACAGATAAGGCTTTGATTCGGGCACCCGTAATAACAACTCAAGAAAACGAGGAGCTGGGTTCTTTGATCTGCAGCTAGACCGAAGGCAGCTCAGGGCACTTGAAGTGTTCATGGCGTAGCGGATTTAAAAGCGGCTAGTGGTGATAAACGTGAGAGAGCTTTCCATCACAGTAAAATTATGTCTGTAGTATCATAAGCATGCGGTGCTTCCCAGGCAGCGATAAAATGCCAAGCCTGCTTCCGCTGAGAAACTCAGAAAGGCGAACAAAATCACACAGAATAAACAAATTAGGAGCATAAAATGAGATGAATAGGAAGAATATTGTCTTTGGGAAGCCAAATTAATTTTTTAACGTGGTATTTTCTTTGATAAGAACATTTATTGTCTGTGCAATTACTCCTAAGTACCAGTTGAACAGTACAAGCAGCAATACTGTGGTAACACTGCGCGTGGGGAGTCCGTGTACTTGGGAGAAAGATACAAGATTGAACTAAATCACAACTTTAATGGTGGTCTCTCTGGGGTGCACCAGTGAAACAGTACCAGAAAGTTTGCTGTAGTCATTCTTCCCACGCTGTTTCTGTGGATAAATAACGACTGAAGTGCGCTAAGCTAGCAATCCAGAACCTTTCTTGAGCTCTACATTAATACATAACCAAAAAAATATCATTTAATTAAGAAAAAGTTGCAGTATGTTTTTGCAATCAAAGGGAAGTGGGTATGCTGGAGGAAACCTATCAGATTAATAGTACCATAACCTTTTGCTTGGTGCATACACAGTTCTAAGAACTTGTCCTTTAAATTTCTGCAAATGAAAATATATTCCTAAAGGCAATAATTAGCTATTATTGTACAGCTACCTAAACATGTAGTTTTATTCCTATAGCCAGATTATTACAGCTTGATAACTTCTCTGAAATTACATGTGAAATTTTGTATTTCAGGCATTTTGGCAGCAGTATATAGCATTCTGAATGAAATTCTGGGGAACTGGACAAATTATATCTATTACATATGAAGAACACCAGCCATAAAGAAGTCTCATACAGACACCTCTGAACTGCTTTTAGAAGAGGACAAAGCTGGTAGAGGCCTGGTAAGAAAAATTTTCAATTAAATAGATACATTTGTTTTTATTGTTGGGAGGGAAGATTTAAAAGAGTGAGAAAGAGGAAAAAAAAAGGCATAAGTAACTGCTGAGGATAATCAGTTTGATAGGTCTTGACTGTTCAACAGTTACACAGTTTTATACTAACTTCATAAGACTGTGAACGTCATCAGAATGCTGTGTAACACGATGTTCATAATAATGAAATAAAGCCTGACAGATAGGCTATAAAATACGTATGTGACACTCCTTCCCCCATATGCCATATTATGTTTTTAAGTTAATCATCAAAAATGTAGGACTACTAAACATTTTTCTCACTTTTCAAGTTCTAGCTGATATTAATGAGAATATTTAGAAAATAAGGGGATCATAGGAATATCGCGACTAACTAAAATAAAACCTGATGGTTCCCATTCAAAACTCAAATGGACTAGAAAAAGCTGTCTTTACCTTTATGAATCTAGTTTTTCAAAAAGAAAACAAACACCCCAGACTTCTACTAGAACTTGTTTAGATGACCAATTTTTCATGAAACTGTATTCTTAAGGAAAACTCAGATGAGGGTAACATCAAAATATGTAGCCTGTACATTTCTACTTAACATGCCCCATACACTGCACAGTCAACTTCAGTACTTCTGAAGATTATGAGACAACATTCAGGTTCTCATAGTATAAGCAATATGCTAAATTAATCAATCATAAACAGAGCACAATGTTTACATTTTAAAATTTAAAAAACCATTTTGCACTCTAAATGAAGTTTCTGAAACTGGGTGGAAAATAGATCATATTTTCAAGTCTGCATATGTATAACAATTTTTGTGAAACAGTATTTTCATGTCGGGACTTTTCATGCTACACTATAAATATAAATTTTATAATATGGGGTTTACAGTTAATCTCTTGTACCAAGAGGTTATCCTTTATGTACCTGACTTTTTTATCCAACATTATTCAGACACCTTTTCTATAATATTAAAATGGCATACGCACTACAGCAAGTTTTACATTCACGATCTACTCAAAGACATAGTACATTCTTTTGCCTCTATTAGCATTTGACTAGTCTGTAAACACAATTACCAGAAAAAAAATAAAACCAGTAAGATCATTGCTTATAGAGAGATTGTCTTTTAAGCCAATTTGTTCTTTAAGATAAACAGGTAGAGATTCATATTTTGAATTATTTTTGCCAATGAAGAAGAGTCTAAATAGTAAAAGAAGAAAAATATGGGCTTTTATATGCTGCGTCTACCTTTGGGGGCAAGTAAAAAGGAAACAATCCAAAATATTAGGGAAAATACAGCCTAATGGCAGAGGAAAGATAAACATTGCCCAAAAAAATGCAGGAGAAATAAGCTCTTTGACCAGAAGGGAGTGATCACTACCGTAGCCGGAGTAAACACAAGACTCACTTAAGTCTGGAAATGAGGAGAAACAGCTTTGGAACAATGGAAGGTATGCAAGTAATGAGTAAGTTCGGGAAAAAATCTAGTGAATGAAAGTATAAAAAATATTTTCTGGCAGATGTGAGAATATTATTTTTTTTCCTGTCAGGAAAATTCATATTTTGTATGTTGCCAGGTTATTGTAATTCATTGATCTATGTAGAAGGCAACTGTCTTTAAAATTGGAAATATATTCATACCTGCTTTGATTTGAATGGCTGGTGCATTGTCTCTGTCAGAAAAAATATATGATGGCATCAGACATTTTGATGCACTCTATTTATAAAGATTGTGAGTAAGTTCTTTTCCTCTGAAACACTCCAAGTCTCAAGTCCTTTTTGGTTGATAGTCATCTTAAATCCTTCCTGCTCTGTTTTTCTTAGGCCTACATTCCCAGTGATTGCTCAGTCCTGTGTATGAGTTTCTATGTCATGTCTGTGTCTGTTTCTACGGTGTTTTACATTGTTTTTCTCACACGTGCCTGTCCTCAAATATGCAACAAAACACATGCCACCCACGTGTATTTGTTTTGGTTGGTAACATGTACCCATGTTCCAGTGGAGACTCTTTTTCTTCCAGAAAGTTTAATTACTCCTTACAGTGATTAAAAAGCACCATCTATGATAACTAGCTGCAATATGTTTTATCTAACAGCAGTACTATGGATAACAGACCACCTTAACGAATTGAACTCTGTATGGAAAACTGTACATACTGTACATACAGCTGTACATACTGCGGCCTTGCAAAAGCACAGGTATGCACATTGGAGCCTGTTCAGCAGTGTCACTATATCATCGAGTACTTGCATTGGGTTGCAGTCTTTATGGAGAATACAGTAGGAAAAGTTGGCAAGTCTGCAAAATGTGCAATAGTAACTCAAAACTGTAAATTAACATAAATTAACAACGGTGTGCACACTAGTGTTTTTCATTATAGTCAAGATTTGTAAATAATTTGCACTTACCTATAAACTTTAAGAAAATTGTTCATGCTTATTTTTGATATTTCTCCAAATACACACTACTTAGGCCAAGATTTTCTATGCTGTTCTCTTCAAAAATAAATTATGTTTAGGGAACCTGAGGGAAGTCGTGTACGTACTTTAAAACAGTGGGAGGACAAATACAGAAATGTAAACATCAAAAACTAGAATTGAAATACATCATGATTCAGAAAAGGCCATTTTTCATAAATAGATCACTTTGACTTGATTTTTAGTTATGGATATTTGAGAATTCCATGCTAACCATTCCTAAAAGTTATCTGATTTCTACTGCAACTGACTTGCACTACCTAGTCAGAGTCATTTATTTGTATTTAATTGCATTGTAAAAGCTTAGGCACCTTCTCCAGGTCAACAATTCAATTTTCTGGACCACTTATTGTCCCGGTCAAAAGGTTTTTTTTAAAAAAATAAATTAAAAAAGGCTTTGTGCCTCAGAATGTATGGCATTGCAAGCCTGTGAGAAATTAAATCTGTGACAAGTTAATACAGCTTTCTGGCTCACTAATGGAACACCCATGCATCTTCTGAAGTGCTGACAAAGTGGATGGACTGATATTTGTCCCTGTGGCCACAGTGAAAAGCAAATTGCCGACACGTGTCCAGTTACAAAATGGAATAATCTGTTTGTTTGTTTTTTGAAAAAAATAAGTTGTAAAACGAATACTCAGCATTCAGAAAATACCTAATGATGCTTTCTTTGTCCTTATTCCTTTTCTGTTCTTATCTTAAAATCAATAAATTACACTTTAGAAGTTATTTTCATTACAAATTTATGTTAACAGCCATAGTTTAAAGGAGTGCAAAAGTTACTCATATTTATTTAATTTTATTGCACAATGTATGTCTTCTGTTCCTGTTCTCACTGTAGCACCCTTTCATAAGGACCACAGAACATTTAAAAGAAAAAGGGACATCTGCTGCAGGTTAGAAGGCTGTTTTAGCCACCTTATAGGACTTTCTAGAGTGTCTTCACATGAACAAAGAGCTAACTTCATAGCCAAATTTCAAACAGCTCTGTCAGGTTTTTGGATAAAAAAATTAGGTGATGAATTGCTTCAATAAAGAGTTAATTGGAAATAAGAACGTGATTTATCTGTGTGAGGGACCACAGTTCCCTCTTAAGCTTCCTTTTGGCTAATCACTCCAAGGACACTGCTTCAGGTGTATCTATACAATGCAGTGTAAATGAAACCACCACAAAACGTCTGTGGACATTGGAAATCTTGTGTATAAAAGTTGTGTATTAATGTTAGAAAAGACCTTGCCACAGGCTAAAAGCATGCCAGCTAGCACTTTCCCAAACAATTCCTGGGCACAGTTTGGGAGTTAGAGTGAGTCAGGAACCATTCCCAGTGGGCAGTGGATGCATGTGACTATCCTGTTGTGAAGAATAAAATGGCTTAATAATAGGCATGAAGCATTTATATGCCTACCAGCCTCAATGCCAGAGAACAGTCCCAGGCATGTTTAACGTGTTGGTTTATATGTAGCCATTGAATGTCTTGGCTGAGGTGGTTAACATTTCAGTACCTGAAGACTGGAAATGTTCTACTTTCTTTCAAAGAAGTAGTTTTTTAAAACTTGAACCCCAAGAAGCTTTTTTAACATACATGATTTAGATAATAATTTCTCTGTCTTAAATCTTTCTTCTGACAGCTTCATTAAAAACAGAGTGGCAAGGCATTTTAAGCATGAGATGGTATGCTCAGATTTCTTTAATCCATAGAAGTATGGCTTTCAGCTGAATACAAACACAACAGTCCTTAAGGCCAATGTTTAACTTCTGTCCTTTGCCAGAAGATGAATGTCCACATTGACTTGTGGGCCCATGAAGCTGTATTGATTTACCATTACACCCTAAAAAGTGGGAGGGGAAAAAAAAAAAAAAAAAGCGCTAAAAATTGCCCAGATGTTTTTATCTTTATCTCTGAAAATAATCCATAGTGGCCTTCACAACTCCAGTATGAAATTGCATGGGATTTCTTATGGAACTAACATGCAATTCTACATCTGTCTTATAAAACATGACAGTAAGTTGTTTTCCCAGTGCCTATCTACAATTAGACATTTGAGATGATAGAGTTATTTAAGGCTGAAATTATGAAAAAAAAAAGGGGGGGAGGGGGAGAAACAAAGAAAAAGGATTTGTGGAAGTTAAGGAAGTTATAGCAGAAATAGTACCTGCTTTCTTTCTGAAGTTCACCAATGNGGGTGTCTGGTCCGTCCTTGTATTGGTAAATTGCTGTCTTTGTTATCATCTTTGTTTACATCCCATTATTACTATCGCTGCTGCTGCTGTTGTTTCCCTCTCCCTTTGCTGACCCATTAAATGGTCCTTATCTCAACTGGAGGGGCCTTTGCCTTTGTTTTTCCCATTCTCCTCCCCATCCCACCAACGGGGAGGAGTGAGTGGTGCTCAGCTGCTGACTGGGGCTGAACCATGACATGAAGCCACAGAAAAGAGCCCAAAGAGCATTTTAAGCCAGATTTCACATTTCTTTCAATGACAATGTGTTACTTATAATTTATCTTCCTACAAAACCAACTGTTATTAGGTCTGTTCTTACAGCCCTACTGTAACAATACTGAGACGGCTTACTCCAGCAGAGTAATCTATCACTGCAAGTGAAAGTACTGGAGTTTTGTCTTCCGTCTTTTTCCTTCATAGAGGACTGTTTTTTACAAGTATACATTTTAAAAGAAGTATCTGCTATAGAATTTATATTGTGTCTTCATACAAACAGAAGCACATTCTTAAGATGGTAGAAATAGTGCAAGTTTGCCACTTCGAAAAAATGAAGAAGTATTACTTAATTCCGTATTAAATTCATGTTGGTAAATTATGCTAAATAATTAGAAGCAACAACAAAAAAATTACTTCCATTTGGCTTACCAGAAAAAAAAATAAATCAGTAGTCACCATCAAGTTGTAAACTTAGAGCAGGTAACTATACAAATACTTTACCCCTCAAACTGCAGGCTTCCTTGGCTTTTTATTTTACCTGTACCATTGAAGGCCTCATCTGATATTTAGGTTGCTTCTCACAATGAATATTCCCCAGTGAATTAATTACGTGGTGCTATTACTTGCTCCTGTGAGTAGTCAATGCAAAAAAACATAACTTTATATTACTTGTCATGCAGCATTCATTATTACATTCTTCCTACTCGCTGCTGTAGTACAACCTTAGCACCAGATTCTAAATAATTTGAATACTTAAATTTAGGATGATAGATATTGATTGCATTACTATACTACATTCAAATAATGAGCTCCCAAAATTTTACAGGAAAGTTCTTTTCAATTATTTGAAATTATAAAAAACCCTACAATAATAGTTATTTTTATTTTACTGACATGTCACATTTATTAAAAAAGTTACACAGAAATATGTACTACCTGTAAATTACTAAAAGGTAAAATACGACGTTTGTGAATTCCATTAACAACTTAAAATGTCAGGTAGCTGTATGTTATATCAGCCCTTAAAGAGACAAACATGGAAAAGAACAATACACTTTTCATGCATTCTATAGGAAAAAAAATAATCAAATGACAATAAACAACTTCTAAAAAAACATTGGTGCCAGGTAACATCAGAATGCAGAGGGCAAAGAGGTCTCTTCACTATTTTCAACAGTGTACATACACATACTGTCTTTGCATCTAGAAAATTTATCTGTATGCAGTTGTAAATAGGAGCAAGAGAGGTACTTAGAACTTACCATGTATTTTGTGAAAATTGCTTGAGAAATAAATTTTTAAAACAGTACTGTCTGCATGAAGATCTTTAATTCCCGTCTTTTAAACTAGCGTTAAAATACTCTTTGAAGAAGAAACGAGTCTCAGAATAACCGACTGTGCAAATATCTTAGATTTATGAGAGCCCAGTCATTTGTTTATGGCAAAAGACAAATTCTGCCTTGACATCAAAGGAAGTAGGATTAGGTTCTAAAGCTTTACCCTGAAAGTTGCACTTCATTTTCAGGACTATATAGGTGTGGATTTATCAGGGGAATTCAGAGAGCTTTGCCCTCCTCCGCACAGCCACCAGCTTTGTTCAGTGCCGTACACGCCCCTTAGTGTGCCACAGTCATGGTTGTGTGACTGGGTAGCTCCTCCCATACAGATTAGGACTACCTCCACCCCATGACTAAGGCCTGGAACAGGAATAAGGTTTAAAGTATCTTGATAGTTTTCAGGTAATATTGTGAAATACTATCTTGATTGATCCCTTTTTCTGGCCATTTCAGGCACAATGAAGTGAACCCCATGCATACTAAAGTATTTTTTAGGATCATAGTGAGCCTCCATTCTGCAGCAAATTGCTGTGAGTGGACCTTTGAAGGCAACTGGGATACAGGGAACCACTTGTCTGAATGCAGCTGAAGAATTTGAACTTTCCTTTTAAAAAGTGGATTACAGGAATATCTAATGGAATAAAATAGATGTAATTTGCCTTAAGGAAAAAAATAATCATTTGCTCATGTGAATTACACCACCACCTTCTATAACAACTAGTGACTTAAATTAGTTGTTTTGTTGTGCAGGTAATAACATCTTAGTACTCTGGTAAAATAGCCATTTGTACAAATTCTTCTAGTTGAATGGGATTGTAAGAGTATAAAATGGGCCCGTGGCAGTCTCATTGAAAAATTCTGACTGAAACAGTAGTCAAATAGGTGGCGTGTCTTACCATGTTTGTATTGCCTACAACACATTTGGCATTTGAAAATGAAAATTTCAATATTTATATTTTATTTCCACACTAAGTCACGAATTAAAAAAAAATAACTATTAAAATCACAGAAAGACTCCATGAACATGAACTGGCAACAATCAGAAGTAGATGAAAGTAGTATTCCTGGGCCAACTTTGTCGTTTTAGAATAGCATTTTCCTGTGGATTCGTAGGTGTATATGTCCACATATATACGGGTACATGAACTCCAAACTGGTAGTCCACTGAACTTTAGTTTATTACCAAGAGAAGATAAATATTTCCCCCCGTGAGTTACAGAGTTGAACTGTATTAAATTAAGCACAAAGACTTAGGAACACACTTCATTCACTACTCCAATTATTTAATTTCAAATTAATAACTTCAAGTTGTAAATGCATAAACAGGTACAGCATCGGGACCTTTTATATTGACTTGGAACAAAGGTATGTAATACATTTTCTTCAGACCCCGGGTTACTCTGTCTTCATTAAATTTACATGAGCATGCACCCACTAGATATTAGTATTCCCAGTACCAAATTACCGTGTTTGCTAGTGCCATCTTCATTTCTGTACTTTCAAACAAAACCACATGCGCTTGTAAAACGAACTTTGATTGATACAGCATTACGAATTTACTAGTTGTTTCAGCTCGAGATAGGCATTTTAAGTCTGTGTTAGAGCACTGTTCCGCAGATGCTAACGCTTGGAAAGGTTCAAGGATATCCCTTTGTGCAAGTACTCTCCGTCCAGAGCTGAAAGGGTGTGTTTGTATGTCACGGGGTGCTTACAGCGGTGTCCAACTGCACGGCTGAATCCCCAAGTCACAGACTAGCCAGGCTTCCTCTACAAATCAAGGGATTTTTGTTCAAGAACGAAGGAGCAGAACGATGTGAGTACGAAAATACATAGTTAATTCATTGGATATAAAAGCTTCTTCACTACTATTCTATTATGGTTATTCACAGTTTTACCTGTACAGAGGAACACCAGAAAATCTTTGAGACTAGGACATTCTCCAAACCCTCCTTCACAACCCACAATTAAAATATTTCCAGTAAATCTGGTGGCAGTGGGGCGCATCACCCTCCAGCGAAGGACCCTTCACCTGAACATCAGCATTTTTCCCCGTGCTCGTCCAAAAAGGTCGTTTTTAAAAGCCACTCCAGTTCGGCATGTCCACCTGGAGGTCCCTCGCCCCGGCAACGCTTTCCGCGTCGGGTGTTTCAGTTCCTGCGACACGGCCCCGTTGCACCCCCAGGGCCGGACATGAGCGGTAACAGTAACTCCAGCAAGTGTCCGCTGGGCGGGGGGCCGGCGGGGGCAATGCCGCCTGTGTGCACGTTCGTTTTAAGGCGCCTTTTTAGGTCTGCCTCCTGCGAGGCGGCATTTTGCAGCCCTCCCCGCCATCCTTAGGGAAGACAAAAATAAAACTCAAAACGTGTGGTTTTGTCAACGGTCACTTCTTCACAAACCGCGGGCTGCCTTCCTCTCAGCGCAGGCCTGAGCGTAAACTCCGTTCTCGTTGCGCA
>VWZZ01007038.1:0-10465 GCA_013399095.1 Psophia crepitans | reverse complement strand
TTTTTTAATCTGAGGAAATCACATAGTGTTAAAAAAAAAAAAAAGCTCGGAAATGTGGAGTACTTCTTGTAAGAGCAAATAATAGGGGATTCTGTAGTTCAGATGACCTGTGTAGTCTTCATTTGACATCCTTATGAATGCGTTGTGGTAGTCTTTAAGTCTGTCATCACTTTTTTTTCTGACAACAGGATGCCTGTTTCACTGACTGTGTGGAATGAATGTAGTGTCCTTAATGGGTTGTTGGGGGTTGGTTTTTGTTTGTTTGTTTTTTTAAACAAAACAGGTTATATTAATTTCTCCTAGGATTTGCCTTGATTCTTGTTGATTCTGCTGTGGGGAAAGGGATGGAGTCTTGAGATTGCTTCCAGTCCTGTCTTTTATGATTAAGTATTTTGATTTCTCTTTGGTGTTCAATGGAGTCCTTTGCCGTAATCACTTCACATCATTAGGCCTTGCTCCAGAGATAGAATTCTTAACTTCCTCATAGGCTTTCCTGTGACATATATTGTAATATTGGAATGCTTCACAAATACTTTTTTTTAATGTTTTTGAGGAGAGTATGCAATCATGCAAGTTGGGAACTGAGATGCAGAAGCTGATCTTTGTAACTTTGGAAGTCTAACTGGAACAACTGTAGAACCTGACTTCTAAATTAACTTGAATTTTTTGGTATCATAACATGTGATAAGATTAGAACAGATTTTGTTAATTTTGGTTACAAACATGACTAATCAGTACTCTTCACATTAGGCTTTGGAGCATGAAGGAATAAAAGAACACAGAAATATTTACCATTAGTAACAGAAATCGAATGAGATTCCCAAGAGTGGCATTTTTCTGTTTCCTGCTATCTGATCTGCAGCCTCTTTTCCTTCATACTTCTCTTTCATTTTCACTTGGAGAGTCATGCATACAGCAGATCTTGCAGCCTGATGAATAGCCTCTGATTCATTTCCAGAGCAGATCCCTCCTGTAAACTGAATGAAGATTGGGCCTGCGGGTGGGAGGGGAATGTTACACAATTAATTCTGACTGTGTCAGAATTCTTGAGCACAAGGGGCATCTACTAACTGTTGATTGACCTTGCAAATGTGATCTTTCAGCCTGGGGGTGTGGGATTTCCTGGTAGAAGTCTAGAAAGCTTTGAGTCAATACACAGAAAAAAGTAATATTCGACTACTTGTGTGTTCTGTTTTAGAGGGTTTTTTTGAAGTCAGATCTTCAACATTTTTAATGATACAAATTTTAACACGTAGAAACGTGTTTAGTTTAGTATCTTTGCAAGCATTGCTTTGTAAAACAGCTGTCATAGTGCAGTAAGTAAAATTTTTAATCCTGATTTCTACATCATAAAAATGAATTCGGGTGAGATCAAAAAGGGACTTCGTCATTGTGATACTGCTGTTTAACAGGACAGGCCTTGAGTGTCCATCAAAAGTTTAAGATGTGTGAACATGCAAAATGGAACTCACAACTACTGTTGTGCTGAATAAGGGATCCATATTGGATCTCCTCCTTCAACAAGAGGAGAAGGGAATACTTGTTATCCCATAAAATCTTAGAGCAGGTCAAAGGCTCTTAACAGATAGCGAGTGACAAATTCGTGTTTGAACCTCCTGATACTGAGGATTTTAGAACTTGTGTGTATCTTCCTCTGTTCTGCCAAGGTTTTGAGTGAAGTAGTGGCTAATACGTAATGTGAAGTAATCCGTTTTGTGTTAGACATGTTCAAAGCATGTGTACGACTGGACTTTCCTGCTCTGAAGGTCTGGCCCAGGCTTAGGTGTAAAACAGGTGTTGAGCTGCTTAGTTCTGCAAAAATAGTGTCAATTCTGACATACGCCGAAGCAGAGCTGTCGGTGAACTTTTCTGGTGACAATTTAGGTGACAAATGGCTTAGAGAGTTGTAGGAACACACTGTGCACTCTAGGGTCACTATTACAGAAGATTATTTAGAGTTATGGCTCTGCATATTTACTCACTGGAATAATTCCCTCTGGTTCTATCTAACATGATGTGAAGTTTAGTCATGTTATTTACAGAAATAGGTTATTTATTTTTACCATGGAACAATATCATTAAAATATTTGAGGAACTGCAATAAAAATTATTTAGTGCCATATAAACTGATTATATTGAATTAGTAGACTTCAGAATACGAATTGTCTCTTTTTCTGTACATGTTTGTGTTTATTCATGACTAATCCTTTTTCTAAGCTCAGAGTAGACATATGATGTCATGAGATTAAGCAAATTCTTGATCATGTCTTGATAAATAATTAGCTAGTGAAGTCTTCTAAAAAGCTCTGTAGACTTCTGAGGATTCAAAATAATTTGTTAAGTCGTGATAATTTGAAGTTATTGCATGCTCAGCTGCAGTGAATGTTCAATTGTATATATGTAGCCTGTGGCAATTGCACGTAACTTGATTTAATTTAACCCCGTTTCATTGCTGGTTAAGGAAGGTTGAATTAGTTTGCATTTTTCATGGGCTAAGTGTATATGCACAATTATTGAAAGTCAGCTGATGCACAGCAACTTGAGAATCTCGGCTAATCGACTTGTCCAAATGTGGCTGACGCTCCATGTAACCCTGTGTGAATTTTGGGAGAGAACAGTATTTGTATGAAATGAAACTGTCGAAGGTCTCTTACCTGCACCTAATTACTGATACAGGTGTAAATTTGAATAAGTATTTTGGAAAAGACGTAAAAATGAGTGGAATGTCTCATTGTAAAATACACTGATTTTGAAATCGTACTGGAAGATACCATAAGGCTTGCTACAGATATAAGCAGATAATTATTTTAAACAAGAACAGAAAAACATCATCAGTTTTATGAAGCTTACATGCTTATGTTATTTTGTAATGAAAACCAAACAAAAATTAAGGGTAGATGTACTTTAGTTTTAAAGATGTTTCTGTAAAAATAGTGTGTTACCGAAGACATTAAATTTGCAGAACTTAAGAGGTTTTATTAGTAAAATGAGATTCACCATGATAGAAAGAATTCAGTTTAGTTTCATGTGCATGATTATGTTGAATAAATATTTTGTAAATCAAACTACATACAGGTTCATTAATGGGGTTGTATGCCAAATAATTCTTTAAAATTATGCTTCTGTGAATGGATTGCCCTGAGTGGGTTTACACTGGTATAATTGCTTGAAATTGCCAGATGTCAGCCTATTTGTTTCCTGAAATAAGTTAGAATTTCAGTTTGACTTTAAGTAACTTAGTTCCTCAACATTAGAGTATTCAAATAAAGTAAAATACTTTTTCACTAAACTCAATGATTATAGTAATATGTAGTCTTGGTGCACACAAGACTATTGAAGAAGCATTGTTGTTTTTCTTTAAATAGTATGTAATGATTTCGTAGATTAGGTTTACGACACCAAGGCCAACAGTAGCTTTAATGATTCAGTTGTAGTTACTTAGTATTGTTTTGTGGTTAATTTGGGTTTTGTCATAATCATTGATAAGCATTTTATGCATCTTTGTAAGTTAAAGATATTTGTATTTTGAGGGATGGGTTGTGTCCTGGAATGCTAATTGTTGAGATGTAGTTACAGGCTCCCACTTCTTGTGATTTCTCGGTGTTACGGTTTTACCCTAGCCCCCAGCTGAGCACCACACAACTTCTTGCTCACCTTCCCCCCATCAGGATGGAGGAGAGAATTGGAAGAGTGAAAGTGAGGAAACTCGTGGGTTGGGACAAAGACAGTTTAAAAAGTAAAGCAAAAGCCACACACACAAGCAAAGCAAAACCCAGCTCCCAACTCCCCATGGCAGGCAGGATGTTCAGCCGTCCCCAGGACAGCAGGGCTCCATCACGCCTAACAGTAACTTGTGAAGACAAACGCCATCACTCCAAACACCACCATCGCCCCTCTCTTCCTCTTCCCCAAGCTCCTTATCTGCTGAGCATGATGCCATATGGTATGGGATGCCCCTTTGGTCAGTTGGGGTCAACTGTCCTGTCTGTCCCCTCCCAACTCCCCGCACACCCCCAGCCATCCTGCCGGTGGGGCGGTGCGAGAAGCAGAAAAGGCCTTGGCTCTGTGTAAGCATCGCTCAGCAACAGCAAAAACGTCTTTCCACTGTCAAGGCTGGTTCCAGCACAAGTCCAAAACACAGCCCCATAGTAGCTACTGTGAAGGAAATTAACTCTCTCTCAGCTGAAACCAGGATACTTTGCAATAACTTTCTGAACTCTGAACATAGTTTAATAAATTCATGTACCATACTAACATACTCATCAGTGGTATGTTAAGGTAGATATTATTAAGTTTCAGATAACTTGAAAGATTTTTTCTATAATCACCTGTGTGAAAGGCTTATATATATGATTGAGTAATAACTTGGATACTTGTCCACTGAAAAGCGTGGAGTCATGTTTGAAAATTTGCCTTAAAATCTTCCAAAAATAAGAAATACCTACTTGACAGCCAGTGTCTTAGCTAGAAGAGGATGTTTGCTGTGAGTAAACAATAGGAATAATTAGCAGTGGGGGCAGCTCAGGCTCCTTGTAATATGAACCTGGAAAACACAAATGTAAATGAGTATTAGATTATATGAGATAGCAGAATACAGATATACAGAATACTACTGTCAGTATAAATTTCTGTCTCAAATATAAGTATTATCATGTGTGCCAAAGCATGCAGACAGTAATATCAAACATGCGGCCTGGAAGGCCACTTGTGGTTCTGCAAACTCTAATTTATGGTCTCCAACGGCAACTGTTGCAGAGAAGAAAGGATTATGAATTGAGATGTGTCCCTGGATCATGTCCTGTGAGTTTAGTGTGAAGAGTTTAAGTTATTTTTTTTTTGCAGAGGTAAACAGCCTGTTGCTACAGGAACAGATGTTTTCCTTGTTACTGCTGCTTAGCTGCTCTTCTTAGTTGCATGTTTTGTCACAGCAATTGGTGGTAAGTTAGTGGTTACACTGCTGGAAAACAGGACAGAAACTCAGTAGTTTAATGGCCTAGGAGAATAGCTAGCGAAGGACAGTGTCCCTACCTTTATAGGTTCCTTGGCATGTGATGGAAAAAGGAAAGTCTGGGAACTAGCTACTCCATATTGTTACCTTAGTGTTTGTGTCAGTCTTGATGCAAGTTTAAGGTAGTTGAGGCCTGATCCATTTCAGTTGCTTATGATTTCTGTTCGCATGGTGTGTGAATGAAGCTAGAAGGATATCATGCTTCATTTTTAATGCTTCTGTATTGCCAGAATATTCCCATAAAGATGTGTAGCCTCTGGGTCTCCTTTGTGCTAAACTAATTTCCATTTTGGAAAAAAAGCAAATTGATTCTATTCCTTCTATAATAGCGAAGTTGCAGAGAACTGAGAATCTTTTCCGAAATGAGCCTGTGACTTGTGAAATAATGTTAGTGTTTCACTCTAGAAAGATTGAGCTACCTCTCTGAAAGGTAGATGTTTTCACCTGCATCTCGAGGAAAACTGCAAAGATCAACTTTAGTTTTCCCTTAAAGGTACTGCCCTACAAATATGTATTTATAGCAGTGCTGTGGTTTACATCTTTGTACATACTCATTTTCATTCATTAGTGAATTATGGTAGGCAAGCAGCTATCACTGTATTTTTCTTATAACAGAGTGACCTGAAATACTTAACACACTTATTGTAGGATATTTTGAAATGTTTAGTTTTTAAGTAATTAAAAGACACAGTGATGATAATCCAGTTTCATTGGGATTTTAATGTTGTTTTTCAACACAGGTGAAACTCTTTGTGATACTTGAAATGTAACTTACCTGCATTGTAAAATCCACCCCCTTGCTAGAAAAAAACAATACTTCATTGTAAATGGTTGCAGTTCAACAAGTTATGAAAATGAAGTGCTCAGCATGCAATTGTGTAAATTCTATTAAAAATTAAGCATGACTGAGTAATCTAGTCTTTGGTTTATTTATTAATTTGATTTATCTGCATGGTCAATTGTGGTTGTTCATGTATCTGTAGCGTAAAGGCCACAGTTCATTTTTACCTTAGCAACAGCCGGGATAATAGTGCTGTCTGAATTCTGGTAGTAGAAAGCTTTGAGAAATTGAGGGCTATAATTAGCCCGCTCTTGTACAGTAGCGAGATTTTTATCCTTAAGAAAAGAAGATGGTCATCATTTGTAGTGAAGTGCCTGGAGAGTAGAGTACATAGAAGATAGGCAGAACATCCCTGGGTTGGATACAGGCAGAGATGGAAGAATCAAGTGTGAATTGTCTTGGCATAATTCTGCGAGGACTAATCTAACCTTCATGGAGCAGTTCTTGAGTCTTCTCCATACGCCCATAACATAGTCAAACTTGGCAGTTCTATCAGTGACTTGGAACTATGTCCCTGGCCTAAGACATGCTTCTCTCTTAGTGTATCAGTTTAGAATTCAGAGGTATTTATAAGATGCCTGTGGATTTTGATTTAATCAATAAAACAATGTCTACAACTCATAGAAATAAGGTTTACAAATGGGAAAATGCAAGTTTTGCTGTTTCAGTCATCAAATGATGACCAACATTCTCATTGGAAGGTGCAACATTTAATGCAAAAATATTTGTCATATTTATGAATAGAGAATGAGTAGCAGTGCATTTATCCTCTCTGAGATTTTACCAGTCATTTCTTTGAAGAAGTAATTTTAAGAGCAATTTTTCCTTTACAGTGTAGGTTTTTTGCCATGTTTTTTATTTGTCAAACTCATTATCTCCTTGCTTTTGTAAGTGGGAGCTTGTATATGTGATGTAACTGGAATATACTTTCTGGAATGGCCATATGAATGCTTCAGTAACTGAAGTTGGAAACAGGCTTAACTAAACCAAAACAAGCTACACTTATATTGAGACTTAGATTTCTGCATTTCTTTTTTAAATCCTACTTTTTAAAAAAAGGTAATACTTTTTAATTAGTAAAGACTTGCTCATCTCTCCCCTTCTCACCCTCCCCCGAATTTTGAAATTGGCTGTTTTTTCACTAAGTCTCATAAGCTATCAAAGAAGTCGCGTAGTAAAAGACAGCTCCGGGGAATTGAGGGGAAATGAAAATCTTTCTTGTCCTGTTTTACTTTGGAACATTAACAGAAGAGGTTGGTTGGGTGGAGACTGTCTTTCTCTGGTTTGTGTGTCATAACAGATGAGCAAGTGAGAGCTTTGCTAACGTGTGACGTGAACAAGATGAAAGGGCTTTAGTCCCTTTCTCACCTTGCAAAATATGAACAGGTGTATTTCTACTTGGGTGAGTTTGAGGAGGTTTGTGGGAGAAAACTTCATTTCTGGGGTCTTTCTGAGGAGGCATGTTTGTTGATCAGCAATAATTTCATCATTTGTTTCAGAATATTGCAGTGTTTGATTAAAAGTATTTATAAATTATTTAGAAACACTGAGTTTCAAAGTATGTTACTAAAATAGATCCTGATAAATGTTTTGGCTGATGGGAAGATGTTAGCAAATTTCAGTATAATAGAACAGAGAACTCTGCAAGGCTTTCNTTATTTCCTTAGCTTTTGGAGAAATATGGATTAGCATATATGGATATGTTGTCCTGTTTGCTTGCTTGTATTTAGTTATAGCAATACCATGAACTAGTGTGACCTTTTTAGATGTATGTTATGTTGTACAGCTTTTGATTACGTTCTACTCCAAAGGAAAATAAAAACAATGTATGGCATCTCTGATCAGATTTCTTGAACAGTTATGTCAGTAAAAATATGTAGACTGACATTTGAAAACAACATCATGACATTTGTGTGGAAAAAAATAAAAGTTTACTAGACTTGAAACTAGAATGTAATTGAAGTGTTTTATTTTAGAAATACTCTAATGGTATAAAGCTGAAACACCTTAGTTCTGTAATTTTAAAATAAAATCTATTTAAATGGAAGCATATTCTAAGCTATGTGCACTTTCACAAATGCAGTTTTCAGTGAAACATTCTAATTTAAAAAATTCTTTTGGGTAAATGGACAGCTGTCTGAGAGAGAGGATCTGCATAAATCATTTCTTTCTAGTTCTTAGTGGTGAGGGAGGTGGGATTTTCACAGGTGTCTCCCCTGTACATTATTTATAGGGGTCTTATATGCAGTAATGTAATCTGAACAATGTTTTTAAACTTCTGGCTATCAAATAATTTTTCTTTTTGTACATGTATACGATAGTAGCTGTAAGATCTCTTCCAGATCTTGCATGTCCTTCTTGCTTTTCCTGTTACTTTCTAGGTTCTATCACAGTCCACTTCAGAGAGCAGTAGATGGCTTTGATCATGGATTATTTTAAATTTTGCTAAATAAACAGGTTTACTAAGAGGATATAAGGAGATGGTTAGGACCTACAGAGGAGTTCAGTTGTCTTGGTGCTGATGTGGAATTTTTTTTATATTCCTTTAGCAAACAAAAATTCTCTGTTTACCAGATGTGAATTTAGAAAATACAAGACACAGAACATTAAGGTGTCTGTATTTCAGTTTGTCACCTCTCATCCATAACCCTACCTACAGTGCTTTTTTTGTCAGGTTCATAATGCAGGACAATGGTCACATGGTTGTACAGCTTCCCATCTTCAAGACTGCTACATCTAAATTTCCTTAAGCTTAAAAAAATACCATACGTGCAATGATTGTATCAAGGCCAGCTAGGGAAATTATGGTAGTCAATGAAGTATAACTTCATGGCTGAATTTTCTCATTTCTTGCACTGTAAAATTGGCAGTGTAATTATACAAGTTTGACAGTATAGTACTTGGGGAGTATAAAGACCACTAATACAAGCTTTTCTGGATAACGTGAAATTTAATACTTCTTTTCAGAAGAGTATGGGAGCTTATTAGGAGTGACCGTGCTTAGTCTGTGCACACCCTATCGTAAATTATTGAGTAGTTACTTTGTTTAGTCACTTTGTTTACCTGAAGTATACTGAAAGTATTACCTGAGTAGTACTTTCTCCACAATGTGTGGAACAGGAGTTTTGAAAGTTATTAAACTAGTTTATTCAGAACTGTTGAATTGTAGTGAGAAATGGTTGATTTATAGGGCCATAATCTTATGACTCTCTGGAAATGGAAACATAAGGAAAAATGCTTTTATTCAAAATTAATAACATCTCTATCAAATTTTATTTACTGTTTGTGGTAAGAACCCTCCTTATTACTGCAGTTTAATTTACACCTGTAAAAAGGACAGTCTCTAAAAAGTAGATTAAAAATTTGTGACAGTGCTGTTGCATGCAGTCATTACATATTGACTGGAGTCCATTCTGTATTACATATTTCTCCCTTCCCATGTTTAGTGCTTAAGGTAGAAAATGCAGGGGTTTGTGTGTGTGTTTGAAATCTTGTTACCAAACAGATTGTCATATGCAAGAGTTTAACAGAGAAAAACACTAATGGAATCTGAAATCCTGTAACAATGTTTCTTCTTTTAAACTTCTTTTTTATTTTGCTCATCCAGCCACACTTGTAACTACAGGTTCAGTTTTTGCCTAAAGTAGTTGTTAATTCAAGTGTTGTTACTGGGGAAGTGTTACTGTCCAGGAATTTTTATGATGGGTCTTGATAGCATTAATCCTGATTGTGTTATCTGAGTGTGTGTCTATATATAATACAAAGAGAACTGACAAAGTATAATTTGAAAAACAATGTGATTACCAGGCAGAAAAAAAAGCCAACTGTCAGGGAGTCGAGCTGTAACTCTTAATAAAAAATGTCGCTTCTGATTCCTAAAAAAAAAAAGCCTTTCAGAATATGTGATTATTTCAGTACGATATCAGTTGCCCTTCAGTCTGTTTCCTGAAACTGTGGAGGATGTGTCTCAGGGTGTTGGAAATGACTTTTTTTTTCCCTTGTAAGCATTTGTCTGTCCAACTCAATATGTTAAACCACTGAGATAGATAGTACAAGACTGGACCTTAATATAAGCAGTAATCACATTACTCTTCTCTGTAGTTCAAGTTACCTGTGTAGTATAATTTCATAGTTTTTCAAGTTCCTAGCTTAAAGACCAAGTGAGTAAAACATGGTAAGATGATGTAGAAGATCAAACCCCAAAGTTTTGCAACCTGTGAAGTTTCCAGCACCTTATCAGCAGAGACCATTTCTGCATCCTTTGTCTAGTCAGGTATCATACACAGCTTGTGCCATATGACTCTTGAAATATGATGACTGGTATTAAATTGTTGAGAAATGCCTTTTTTTCCACCTGTTGCTTGAGAGACGTTGACTGTGTTGTGGCAGAAATCCTGACAATTAGACAGTAAATTTTTATTTTTATTTTTAGTTAACCACTACACTTACAGTATGTTTTTGCGAAATGACATACAAACTGATATTTTTAAAGAATGTGTCGTTACAGTCTATTGGTTAAGCTTTGTCTTAACCATGTATTTTAGATTTAACTTTGGATTTGCCATTTGCTTAGTAGGTTTCACTGAATTGCTGTAGACTAGAATAGAATAGAATCA
>VWZZ01007036.1:397160-410543 GCA_013399095.1 Psophia crepitans | reverse complement strand
CGGGTTCCCTGCCCGCGGGAGCGCCGGTGAGGCGGAAGAGCCCGGCCACCCTTCAGTCAGACGGGGAGCGCTCAGGGGGAGGCGGCCGGGGCAGATGCAGCTCAGCGGGTCCCAGTTAGCGGTCACTGGGTGCCGCGGTGTAGTTACAAAGGGAGCGGGAACATGGGACGAGGCTCAGGGGTCGGCGTGAGGGCGCACAGCTTACCTGCCCGTTGGAGAAGAGCCGTGCCAGAACGCACCCGGTAAAAACCCGGCTACTTGCAGATAAACCGCACTTTAAAACTCTGCGCAGCCGAGACGGGGCAGCAAGCAAGTCCCTTTAGGGGAAAGGGACCTGGGGGTCCTGGTGGGTGGGGGGATGACCATGAGCCAGCAATGTGCCCTGGTGGCCAGGAAGGCCAATGGCATCCTGGGGTGTATTAGAAGGGCTGTGGTCAGTAGGTCGAGGGAGGTCCTCCTCCCCCTCTATTCTGCATTGGTGAGGCCGCATCTGGAGTATTGTGTCCAGTTCTGGGCCCCTCAGCTTAAGAAGGATAGGGAACTGCTGGAGAGAGTCCAGTGCAGAGCCACTAAGATGATCAAGAGAGTGGAACATCTCCCTTATGAGGAAAGGCTGAGGGAGCTGGGTCTCTTTAGCTTGGAGGAGGCTGAGGGGTGACCTCATCAATGTTTATAAATATGTTAAGGGTGTCAGGAAGATGGAGCCAGGCTCTTCTCGGTCTCATTAAGCGATAGGACAAGGGGCAATGGGTGCAAATTGGAGCATAGGAGGTTCCGGGTTAATATAAGGAAAAACTTTTTCACCGTGAGGGTGACAGAGCACTGGAACAGGCTGCCCAGAGAGGTTGTGGAGTCTCCTTCTATGGAGACATTCAAAACCCGACTGGACACGTTCTTGAGTGATGAGCTCTAGGTGGCCCTGCCTTGGCAGGGGGGGTTGGACTAGATGATCTTTCGAGGTCCCTTCCAACCCTTGTGATTCTGTGATTCTGTGAAGCAGCTGGCGGATACCGGTCCCGGAGCGCTGACCTCAGAAAATGAGAAAATCCGGTGGTTTAAGACTTGCTTTCATGCCAAGCGGGGACAACGCTGACATTTCATCGTTCTTTAAAAACGAAAGATGCCAAATATTTATGATTGGAGAACCTGGGCATCCTTCAGTGCTTTCATTCAGCTCCTGGAGCTCAGTCGAGGCGTTTCGCTGTGGGTCAGTCCAGCGCTAACTGGCATTTCCACGCTGCGTCATGTGTGAATCGTAACTGGATTTCCCCATAAGTTTTCTCTCTACGGGTCAGACCTCCCATCTAGACCTCATCTCTCGTGGCACGCCACTGGCGTGCTCTCACAGGGCATCACCTTGTGCAGCGTGAGTGATACAGCCCTCGCTAAGGAGAGCCCAGACCAGAGGAAAACAAAGTCGTAAGCGCTTCCCGTCACCCATCAGGCACAACAGCAATGAAGAGAGGAAAAAATAACAATGACTTTTTTGGGTTGACCCTTTAAGATTTATTAACCTTTTTGACTTGACAAAAAGAAAAAATAATTTAAAAAAGCATAACAAAAGCTACATCATTTGGTGAAGAATATGAAAGGAAAATCCCTAACTGCCCCAAACCAAAGATCTGCAAAGACGAGTTATTTTAAGTGACTGTGAAACAAGTCAGTCCAGTGTACGCCCTCAGCAGCACAGAAAACATCTAAAGCCGAATTACTAGCGCCTGAATCGCTGCCTTCCACTTTGGCAAGCCCGACCGGAGGTACAAACGCCTTGAGTCCTGGCACCGCCAGGCACTGTTGTCAAAGCAATGACATTGTCCGGAGATGCAGATCGAGAGACTTGTAAAGGTCAGTTCCTTATCCAGAGACCTCCGTGTTTTCATTGGATGCACTCTTACTTTCAAACCTTTTGTGGCCTTGTGATAAACCAAATAACAAAAGGCTCTCCATGACTCTGTTGGCTGACATTAGAGCCTTCTAAAATTACTGCTGTGACTAGAGAATTTCTTTGGTCTGGGGCACTAAACTGATGTTTTGCCCATGTGAGAAGCCTAAAGAGCCATGTTTGCTTTGTAAGCCAACAAAATAAAAGCCACCTTAAAAGATGAAAGGAGATGCTGACTGCACAACTGCAACTTCATTTGCTGAACTTGCTGGGAGTGAGGGTCTTGTAAGGACTGGTATTTGACCAAGAGTACTGGTCTGAACTTTCTCATCCTATCACATTTCTCAGGAAGAAATACTTATTCAGGAAACACGTTGCACAGCATGTACTTCTGTCATTCCCCTTGGGTAAAGTGCTGACAGGAAATCAGGCACCCTGGGTAAGCACTGTGCTGCTTTTCCCGATGGTTTCCACTCTTCCTGCAGCACATAAAAATGTTCCTCTCCCCTCTGCGTTTCCCCAGGGCTCTGCTGTAAGGTTGGTCCTGAGGCACAGCTGCTGCTGCGGTACACAGTGCTGCTCAGTACTCATAAGCATCTTGGAATATTTCTTTTGGCCACTGAAGTATTTTGACATGCAGAGACTATCCACTTCTGGGGCTATCCACTAATACGAAACACTGTTAAGGGATATTAGTTGTTTAATGTAAATAATTAGGTTTTAATTAGAATAAATTACTTAGGAATATAATAGAGTGTGATATGTGCTGTTTGCTTAGCTTTACTTAGCATCAGTAGCTAGATTTGCTGAAGCCTTTAGGTCACAATAGAGATATTTTTCTCAGTAATTTTCCAAGTTTTCTGAACAGCTAATGCAGTGCTGTGTTTAGTCTTTTAGTATGTGAAAGTATTTTGATATCACACTAATGTCTCAGTAGTGTTTTTCCCAAGTTTGGAACTCTTCTGTTCTCCATGTGCCATGAGCAAGGACAAGTGGTACAAGGAGCATAAATCAGAAGATACGGAGGCTCCAGACTTCAGGGAAAACTGCGGAAACTGCAAATCAACAAGATAAGAGCCTGCCTGGACACAGAAGAAGAATCCAATTAGCTGTTAGAAGATCTCAGACCAAAAGCCACCATTGGACTAAAGGACACATGGATAGCGCATGAAGGGCGGGTGTATGGGACCCAAGGGTGTAATTGCCCCAGGATTTCTTTGTTCTGGGTCCCTCTCTTTGGAGGCACCCAGCTCGGGCTGATCCTGCTGCCGCATCTTTCAAGTGTTTCACAGCAGGCAGTGTGTGCTGGCAGCCCAGAAAGCCAACCCTGTCCTGGGCAGCATCAGAAATAGTGTGGCCAGCAGGCTGAGGGAGGGGATTCTCCCCCTCTACTCCACTCTTGTGAGACCCCACCTGCAGTACTGTGTCCAGGTCTGGGGTCCCCAGTACAGGAAAGACATGGAGCTGCTGGAGCAAGTCCAGAGGAGGCCACAAAGCTGATCACAGGGCTGGAGCAGTGCAAAACTTGACTGACAATCTACAAGAAGATAAAAAGGTGGGGGTTTATTGTCTGCAGAAATAGGGCTGAGGGGTGGAGGTGATAGCTCAGCTTTCTTTGACTGAGCGTTCCGTTGCCTTTCTGTAAGGAGCAGAAAGTCCACATAGAAAAAAACATACAGAAAACCCACACAGAAAACCAAACCAGCTAAGAAAGAGGAGGCTGTTAAGGTAGAGCTCCAAACAAATACCACTTACGTTAAATATCAAAGAAAAAAGCTAGCAATAATACAAGCTTAGTAAGTCACAAGCCTGGCAAAGGAAAGGTGTTCTCTTTTCCTTGCAGATCCGGGTTATAGAAGCCACAACTCCTGCAACTACATCATTGCTCAGTTCTCGACCAGCTCAGTTGCACAAAGGCTCATTAAATATTTACAGGTGACATTTTTCTGACTTGCGACAACAAGGATCAAGATAACCATCCATTTTCTATAGCCATTCTGTTCAAGTAAGTTTGAAAAGTCAACCAGCAAGAAAAGAGCAAATAGCGACAGAGCCTACAGGATAACAATTGCTAGGTTTTTGACCAAGTACAAACGAAAAATCTTACCCCTTGAAAACCAAAGAAAATGGCCATAGTTAGGGAAGCTTTCTTCAATAAACTTAGCACCACTTAGAGTACAGGGCACAAACTTCAGGACTAAGAACACAAAGAATGACCAAGCGATCAATTTCTAATCACGGCAGTTGCTGGAGGTTGTTCTGAAATGGCAAGGAATGGTAATGAGCTGGGTTTTTTTATCTGGAGCGTAAAGCAACAAGCAGAAGACAGACATTTCACACACACTAACACACATTTCCCACAAGAGGATGTCTCCGTAGAAACTCCGTGAAAGTTGATTTCTTTGTATGTCGTGTGCAAACACATTACTTGCACAACCCAGTACCTGGTAATGCACTAACAAAGCAAATTTTTTGTGCAAATGAGATCTAAGTCACGCTGCTGCATGGAGAAGCTCTGCATCACTGAGATAAAACAGCCACTAAGTCTTAGCTTGTACATACAGACATACTCAACTACTCGGCAAAAAGGCTTCCACCCCAGAAATTTCAGAGTTAAAAATAGAAGGTGTGCTTGAGAACAGTGACATTTTCTTCCCACAATCCTGGCATTATATTCCTTTTGTGACATGAATACTCGGGAAAGAAGTGGGATCGCCAGTACTGGAGGCAGCCTACTACTAAAACCACATAATTGGTACACTGACAGCAACAGTTTCCTTCACCAGAATATTCCTACCTCCTGCACTCAGGCACTTCTCAAAGCACTACTTCAGCTTTCTTGACTTTGCAGTTCACAGCGTCTCTGCATGGGCTTTTACCAGGCTCCCTCAGGCACCGCGGGTCTTCACAGCAGAGCTGGGACAGGGTTCAAACACCTACACCTCCCCCCCCACCTTCATGCAGGGCACCGCGCGGTCACCAGGATGCAAGGCTAGGTTAGAACTCAAGCCAGGCACCTGCTGGGAACAAGCTCTAGTAATTCTGTACCAGTCCAAGCCCTCAGTCATTCTTAATTCATCCTGTTACTCTGTCCGCAGAAATTATGAGTCGTGAAACAGAAGCAAGAGAAGAGGCTTCAGCCAAAGAAATCAAGTCCCATTTCCCTAAACAGCCCTCTCGTCACCCTCCGCCTTACGTGGGGTTGGGGGCATTGCATCTGTGTTTCCAAATACAGGCCACACTTCAATTAAACTTGAAAATGTTCTTCACTATGTGACACAGGCACAATGCCCGGTGTCTTCCTCAAACCAGAGCACTACAGCCATAGAAACAAGCACAGAAGAAGAAGGTTTCCTACAGCTTGCACCAGCCTGACAGAAATAACTGCATGGCATTGAGGTGCACTGCAGACCAGAAGAGCTCCGTCTCAGGGCTGTTAAGGAATCCTCCAAATACTTGGTTAAAATGCTCTGTCATTTTAAAAATAAATAATCTCTATTTTTTATCTCTTCCAATCTATCTCCATAAATACATAAAATAAATTCCTTGTTAAGGTCAAACACTTCTAAATGTCCGGGTTGATGCAAGCAATCAGGGTTTGCCTAATCCAGTTTACACAAGAGGTTAACACGGACAAGCAAGAGCCGAATGCCATTTACCGAGGGACAGTGTGGAAAAATACTCATCACCTAGCTACAGACAAGGCATCACAGCAGACACCACTTCCATTCTTTAACATTTCCTCACACAACAAGGACCTGGCCATCAACCTCCCCCAGCCCAGATGCTGTAGCAATGCTGATTTCACACCTGATGTTCTCATAACCAAAATTCCTTAGTTACAGATTAACTGTGCCCCACAGCAGACGTAAGCGGTGAGCGCACAGCATACATTTGCCACTGGTTATTTTTGCTGTAACTATGTCTATCGCTAACACAGACTTATTTGCGAAACTCTACCCTAAAGCAAAATTGTGATGAACACTCGAGATACTGCACCGCTTTTCAAACAGTGCGTTCTCAAAGTACGCATGCGTTGTCTTTGTAGCAGGTCAATCTTTAAGAGTGTACTAGCAACTTTAAATAGAACAACCGGAAAAGCAAGAAAAGTTTAAGTTCTTGAGCAAATATTTCTCTTTGTTGGCACCTAATCCTACACCTTGTGCTAGCTCAGCACTGTCCCCATCATCCCGAGCCAGGGGCAGAGATTAGCACGAGCCATTCAGCAGATGCCGAGAGGAGTTCTGGCAGTTCTGGCCCCTCCACGTGCAGCGGTGAAGGGAATCATTGCTGCCATTTCCACTCTGAGTTGGGAGCAGAAAGCCAGCTCCCCAGCTCACACTGTCGTGAGCTGTGCTGAGCCCCACCACCAGCGCGGAGCATGAAAAAGGAGGTAACCGCTGAGGGAACAGCTGCTCAGCACGTTCGCTTCAGGGCTCCTAGATATGAAAAAAGCTTAAGGCAAACCCCAGCTTTCAGCTAACAGGAAAAAACTGCGTGGACTAAACACAAACTGCATTTGGATCGCTACTATGGAAGAACACCATCACAGCTTCTTCCAACAGTAGCACAGGCTCAGAAGGAACAAGCAGTTGTTAAGGGAATTAAGGTCAGAACTTCCTAAAAAGACACCACAATCTCCTGTGGACAACCACCCGTTTAAGTAGCTAAGTATTTCCAGTACACCTAACACCCCACTGTGACAGGGGCTGGGAAACTAAAGCACGAACTTCAACCAGAAGTAAATGCTGAACTGAAGGGATTGAAGTTTTTGGTGGTACCAACAACACCCATAGAGAAGCATAAACAAGATCATCATTCTGCAGGGGGAAGAGCTGCAAAAACTGTACCTAAGTGTGCCCTGTACCGCACTCAGAGAGCAACGAGATACAAAACCCCACCAGCTCTGAAGGCAGGAAATTGCTGCCTGTAACGTTTTTCTTTCCCTGTGCACATCATGCTGGACTGCAGTGGGAATGTCACCACTTCTCCATGTAATAAAATGAAACGCCTTTTAGTTGTGCAGTTTCTTTTTACTAAAAATACTAATAATTCTCAGTCTTTCTGACAATAAAGGAAAGTTAAAGCAAAATAAATGACACTCCCAGATGAACTGAGAATCCTGGACCAGGAATGTTCTGCACACACCATTGCAGGCCTCTCAAAAGGAGCAGCCAAAGCAGTTGTTCCGCCAGCTCCTCCTGATGGCAAACGACAGGCATAGCACCCTAGCAGGGTACTGGGATGAGAATGTTGATGTCATCATAGAATCACAGAATGGTTTGGGTTGGAAGGGACCTCAAAGATCATCTAGTTCCAACCCTCCTGCTGTGGGCAGGGACACCCTCCACTAGACCAGGTTGCCCAAAGCCCCATCCAGCCTGGCCTTGAACACTTCCAAGGAGGGGGCTTCCACAGCTTCTCTGGGCAACCTGTTCCAGTGCCTCACCACCCTCACAGTGAATTTCCTCCTAATATCTAATCTAAATCTTTAAACCCATTACCCATTGTCCTATCACTCCCTGTCCTTGTAAACAGCCCCTCTCCAGCTTTCCTGGAGGCCCCTTTAGGGCCACAATCAGGTCTCCCCGGAGCCTTCTCTTCTCCAGGCTGAACAAGTGCAACTCCCTCAGCCTGTCCTTGTAGGAGAGGTGCTCCAGCCCTCTAATCAGCTTTGTGGCCTCCTCTGGACTTGCTCCAGCAGCTCCATGTCTTTCCTGTACTAGGGATCCCAGAGCTGGACGCAGTACTGCAGGTGGGGTCTCACAAGAGCAGAGCAGAGGGGGAGAATCACCTCCCTCGACCTGCTGGCCACACTGTTTTTTGATGCAGCCCAGGACATGGTTGGCTTTCTGGGCTGTCAGTGCACACTGCCGGCTCATGACCCCATAGAGTCATCATGTGGCAAATGCCATAATAATTAAGACCTAAGCACATGACCAAAACAGGGTTTGGTGACAGACACCACCTGATTTGATCAAATGGTACAATCAGTGGAGGGGCAGGCACCTTCTTCAGGTACGTGACAGAGAAACTTCAAGCTGAGCACCAGTGGAGGCCAACGGCTCTGCTTGAAGCTTGGGGTCTAATTGACTTAAGCAAAAACAGAGGATGACACCTAAAGAACAAAGGAGGGATGGTAACAGCCAGAGGTGATGGGGCTGTCAGGCCCCGCAAGACAGAAGAGAGATTGTTAAGGCAGCCAAGGATAGAAGGTTTGAAAATGATGAAAGATGCAAAGGGTGACTTCCATTTATATATTCATTAGCTCAAGAATTAATACAGCCATCTGGGTTATCTTTTCTCTTAAAGAATGAACAAAAAAAAAGAAATGCGAACAATGATGAACAGGGAGAAAGCGCAGAGGAAAACAAAACGCAACACACAGAGATACCCTATAGGTATCAAACACTTTATTTATTTTTTTAAAGAAACTACATCAATATACATGATTGCAGAATTATGAAGCACTGTAAGACAAAAGGAATGAAATGGCCTGGATCTGGGCACTAATGACCTCACACCCTTTCTTTCATACCACCGTCACTCAGAAAAATTACGTTATCTGAAAAGAAAGAAAGAAAATTTGATCTTCAGGATTGTTTTGCCCTGTTGCAAGCCTGCACACCCACAGAGACAACTGATTTGTGTTAAAATAAGCTGTACAGATGTGTGTTTCCGAACAGCATAGGTCATAAAATGAAATCGTGTTTGATACAGGGTTCTTGCTCTATCTCCCCAGAAAGCTGACAATTCAAGGCGACCGTATATACTGTTAAACAAGCGTGCTAAACCTCATGAAAAGCTGCTGGACAGTCTAAGATACCAGAAACATCTTAAAATAATGATTTAATTATTTGACCATGACCTCTATCAGTTACAGCTTATTTCCTTCTTATTTTGCCATTTTCACTACGCACTACCATGTCATCAGCCCATGGGACTATAGGAAGCTCCTATTTCATCAAGCCTCAGTAATTTCTAAAGCATCTTGAGACTGTGGATACTGAACATGAAGAAGAAACCGTTCAGATAAATACTAATTAAAAAAAGAGAGATTTCCCTCTTCTCCCCTCCAGCTTATAAACAGCAACCTACGACACTGCTAGCTGAACTGTTCATGCGAAAGGTTGATTACTGTTGTTTTAAAGAGGCTGCACAGCAGACACATCCAGAATTGTAGTTGGGGTTTTTGTTTTTCCTTCTCCTCTGGCCCAATTTTTTTTAGATATACTTGTGTAACAGAACTGTTTACTACCCAATTATTTTAGCCCTGCCTCAAAAGCCACAAGATAGTTGCTCTACCCTCAGTAAAGACGCAAGATGCTCACGCTATTTAAGGGCTCAAGGTAGAAGTTGAGTTTCCTGGTTCTCTTCTTCCCTGTGCCTACCCAAGGGACAAGTCTACTCCCTATCCATTCTGCACTGCTCTTACCACTGCCAGCTACCTGACTGAGGTCCTTCTAACTTCTCCACCAAGTTAGCCCCATAAAACATCTTTCACAAACAGAGGTCTCTGAAGTTGGTGAAGCCTCCAGTCAAACAGGAAGAAAAAATTCCCTGCAAGACCGAGACAAAGCTACCAAACAAACTCTGCTTAGAAAAGGAATCTGCCTGACCTGTCGCACTACATACCAGCGTTCTTAAAACGCACAGTATCTACCTCCTGCACCGACTGGTTTGTGTGAACAAGCTATGCACCAGTGTGCAACTACAGGCTGTCATTTTCTGCGTCTTCACAAGCAGTGTCAGAGGACATTCTAGTGGTGCAGCCTACCCAGTCGCTCAAAATCCCCCAGCGTGGATCCTGAGGGTGAAGACCAACCAAGCTCTATTTCAGAGGCCCTCCATCCCCTCCCCATTTTCAAAGGGTAAGGCAGGCCTTTACGCTGTCCCTTACCTGCTATAATTGTTGTGGCCTGTCGCCTCACATTGTTTTTGTCTGTATATTCACCGTAGTCTATCTTCCCTTCAACATAGAGTCGAGCACTGAAAAAAATCAAGGATTTGGTTCTGGTCAGTGAACTGTACTGCTGTTTTCTCCTCTACACCTCATTCTGAATACACAGGCTTCTGTGTCACTTGCTTGTAGAGGTCACTTGCTAACTTATTTTACAGCACTTCTATCTTAGTATAGCTCCTGTCACCATAATTATTACATCAGTCAATTATTAAAGCATTAAATCCTCAACTGCATTTGTTATTCACTTACCCCTTCTTCACATACTGATACGTAACATCCCGGAGGCCCGGTCTGAAGACAGAGATCCTGTGCCATGTTGTCTTCTGACTGATATCACCTAAGTTACATAAAAATAACAAAGTTGGATGCCAAATCCTCTTTCTGCTAGATGCCTCAGGAATTAGTTTTAACATGTTGGTGTTCTCTAATTATGAACAATTATTTGAAAATGGAAGTATACTAGCACTCAGTCTAGAACTCAGTGTTCCACTCATCGGTGTAGAAATGAAAGTATTGTGCAGAAGCACAGTTCAAACCAAGAGATCACTTTTCCTGGAAGCCAGCACTCATACTAGAATTTTTTTTTCCCCTCACACACTCCACATAGAACAAACGTTAGAGAAAAAGAGACACCTGGAGCTGCAGACTGATGGAAGAATCAAGGAGAAAACATTTTTTTTTTTTTTTCCTTCCCTTGGCATACAGGTAAGTCTGGAACCTGCTATACCTCTGGCAACCCCAAGAGTGGAAAACTGCCGACTCAACGCTCTTTCCTCCAGAGGAAGGTCGACACGCAGACCTCTAGTCAGTATACGCTGCTGGGGATCAGTAAGAGACACGCAAACGCACCAGCATCTCTACTGACCTCCAGTGAACTTCCCTGCACCCAAGAGATTTACGCAGAAGCCTGAAGACAAAAGTGTGGTGCTAATGAATATGCAAACGTGACCTTGGAACACGCTGCTCATTGCAGACTCACCTCCCTGGTTTACGTCACTTTCCCCTGTTCGCCACATCTCGTTGGTTGCAAGAGAAAATATGGTAACGGGATTTTTTCCTTCCACTTGTCTCATGATAGGGTCCTGTCCAACACGACCCAGTAACTGAACACGATTCATGGCTGAAATGTGAGAGAGTAAATACATATACAGGTGAATTATCTGCTTCAAATCGTAGCAAGTCATAAGTTGGCAGCTTTTGCCAAGGGCCAGAACAACGACTTTCTGCAGCTCCTAACCACTTTTCAAGTTCTTGTGACTTTTGGCTTATTCAGGCCCTGCAGATGGCTGACTGTGCATGAACTATCATTATCACTGCTGAAAAAGCTCATTTAGAAAGCTGAAGGTTCTTTATTTTCTATTCCTTTGTCATCTTTTTCACAGACACATTCATAAGTCACTTGTGACTATTTTGCATTTACTTATCTTGACTTTTATTTTTTCCATTACGGTAAAACCATAGCATTGCATTGTTTTGTCCTTACAACAGCACCTTTAAAACAACAAAGTTGCATTTTTACACCCCATTCTCTGAACTAGATGATCACTAGTTTTTATGCAGGTACCAAGACTAGGCGGACACAATTTATTCCTCCTCTTTGTTCAAGGACAGGGGGATGAGCTCAGGGAAGCATCACTCTTGCACAAAGAGTACATGAACCAAATGGTGATGTCTGAAGCCTACACCTGGTGCTGGAGAAGCAGCACCCAAACAAGTCCCCCAGACACATGGGAGTCTGAGAAACAAGCACGCGAGACACCTAAAGGCAGGTATGAGAAGATAGCATACCGGACTCGCTGCCATCAATAAAGCACAGCTACCTGCCTTTGCAGGTTGTGCTCCATGTCAGGGCTTTTTTCTTTTCCTCCTTAAGGGATGCTCGACTTGGCAAAGACCAGACGGGAAGCTACCTAAGAGTCTGTCTGCGTGAAGCAACATATTCTTAGTCACTGCACTCAGGAGCTACCCTTCCTATCTGTTTCTCTCCTGGCACATTTCAGCCATTCTAAAACCGAGATAAAACCTGTACAGTGTAACAGCTAAGTTTCATCTCAGGAGCTACTTACATCTTTCGAGTACCAATGAGCCGACTGTGTCAGACTCATGCCTCACAAACTGGCGAAGCACCTGAAGGAACAGACAGATGTTAGACACAAAGAATGAACAACATTCACATGCTTTTACACCTTGTCTGAACACTCGCAGAGGGTTTGCAAGTACATTCTCTTCCGGTGACTTATGGGGAAGCTGAGGGAAGAAATCCATTCAGCTAAATGAAGCCAACAGGATTATTCAAAGAGCATCTGGTTAAACTGGGGTTAAAAAGCTGCTCAAGCAAAAGCGTGGCCCGAAGGTGTATCTCCAGCAATTATTTCTGGGACATGCACCAACTACTGTTTTTCTGCACTACATAATAGCAGGGGGAAGGGGTTGAAGCAGAGGCGTGGTTTAGTTGGTTGGACTTTGGTTTTGGAAACAAACCGTTTTGATTGTTTCATCAACTTTCTGCTTCACTTCAGAGATTAACAAGATACACCCCAAAGGTGCATCTATCCACCGCCACAAGCAGTATGATGCACCGATAACCGCTCATTCCTGAGAAAAAAAGCAAATCACGGCCACAAAAACCTGATCTTTGTGAGAAACATGAGCAAGAAAAAATTAAAGGAATTGACTTGATGCTGGCAAATATCACATCCTAGAAGAAAGGAGAAAAGCAAAGCCCAGGAACACCTCTGCAAGAGGCCCATGTGCAGGAACTGGAAGAAAAGCTCATCCCTTACAATGGGTGATTCCAGAACTCAGGAAGGTGAGACTGGCAGGCCCGGGCTGAATGGAGGAGCTGAACCAGAGGAAATGCAACTTGCAAAACACCAGTTCCTTAGTACGCCTGTGTAGTTCAGTATGTGTATGTAAATCATTTACTACTCATCCCATGCACGAGCTGGATCTTTTAATACATCATTATTTCAGCAGCAGAGGAACTGAAGCCTGGCATTTGCACACTTGTAGCGTACAGTGCAAACCCAACTTCCCTCGTTTTTTCATGGATAATGCCACTTTTTTTGTTGTTTTTTTGAGAAAGGACAGAAGTTACACCTGTGACCTGACAGGCCCACGGGAAAACCCACACTTTTTCCCCGAAGGGCAGACTCCGTGCTGTGGTAAAGGCACCGGTGGCTATCGCTGGTTCGGGGCTGGGGGGGGCCGGGCACAGCCCAGCGGCAGAGACGAGCGGCTTCCCCGGGGGGCCGCGGGTTCGAGACCCGCCGTCACCCCCGCACCCTACAACGCTGCGGCTGGGGGCGGCCCTGCACACCAGCAGCGGCGGGAAAGTTACTCCGAGCCCCACGGCGGGCTGGGAAGGGGCGGGAGCTGCTTCTCCTCGCCGCCGCCGCCCCACCCCTCCACCCCCCCCAAGCCGGGAGGGCCTTTAGCAGCCCACCCCCCGCCCCGGCGCTGCGGGCACCCGGGGCTGTAACGCCAGGCCCCAGCTCCCGCCGAGCGCCGCTCCCTCAGCGAACCGTTTAACCCACGG
>VWZZ01007036.1:378383-396923 GCA_013399095.1 Psophia crepitans | reverse complement strand
TTGGTGGGCAGGCGGCCTGCGGCTGGGGGGAGGCCCCGAGGCAGGAAGAAAAAGCCACTCCGTCGTAGGTAAAAGGATTAAAATCTTTATTTGCACGTTTCGCTTCTTAAAGGATAGGGTCTAACAGTTAAAAGCCAGCAAAAAGTAAAGATAACCCGAGCAACCGGTCTTAGGCTCTCCCCGGTAACAGTGCAGCGGTCAGGGATGCAGAAAGGTGCCTTCGCCGCGGGCACGTGTGCGGGACTTAGTGTTCCCTTTATACACACTGCACATGGGCAACTCCGCAAAACACAACCAAGGCCTAAAAAGCCCTTTGTGGTCCCCCTCGCCTTGGCTGACAGGCCGCAGTTTGCGGGCGGGCAGTCGCACCACACCCGAGGCCCCGGCCGGGCACGGCACCGGGCGCTTACCTCCCCGCGGGGAGCGCGGAGCCCTCGCCAGCAGCACACAGCAAGGCAGGCAGCAGGGACTAGTCCGCAGAAGCCTAACCGCATCTGTGGGGCGATACCGTGCTTGTTGCCCAAAGCTAAGGGAGGGGAAGTTTGCTTCCACAAGTAAGGCCCCCTTAACTCAAAGCGTTGCCTTTTACCCGTTGTCCCCCTCAGAGAAACGCCACTGCAGCTGCAGCCCAAGGCCACCAGGACCAGCCTGTCTCCTGATGTGTAGTTAAAGCCGTCTACCATAGTCCCCACTGCCAGGAGCGCCTGGCTGCAGATGCTGTCTCCACATAGAGCCACTATCTCCTCTGAAGATATGCAGGTGGCCAGTGTTAAGGCCACAAAAACCATCATCAATAATAGGGCCCAACTAAACAAAGAGGGAAGCGAGTAGAGGAAATGCCATCCTTTCCCATGTACAGAAAAGCTACTCTTAGCCTAGAACAGGACCAGTTACACAAGAAATTAAACAGATATAAGACTGAGAGCAATATCTTAAATCCCATGATCTGACACTTGTAAGATAATAATTTTTCCCTCAGCCCCATCTCATCGTAACTAACGAGGGAACCAAAAACTACAACAGGGAGAGCTAATATGGGGCATTGGTCTGTGCAGACACTCTACTTTCACGGGTCCATTCAGCTGCCAGAGCTGTTTGGACAACACAAGTTCAGTAACCCAAAGTAAAGCTAAATGAGCGACAGCTCTTCCCTCCCACCAGGCGCTTGCTGTTCTGCTTAGAAGAGGTTTCAGACTCTTGCAACTTGGCACTTCCTAAGGGCTGGTCCTTCGTGAGGGTCTGGGCAAGGCGGGCTGCTTTAAGTTCCCTGCAGGGGGAAGATGGAAGGAAGAAGAGAGGAAGAAAACCACATCACACATGAATCCCCATCAACTACAGAAGCAAGCCATGAACGATCTTGCACAAGAGGGTTACTGCAGTGCTCCAACATTGCTGGAGAGCAGTGACTTTTGAACTGAGAGTGTCATGGAGATTACTGTAGGTTTCTCTAGAGTTTCTACCTCAGAACAGATCAGATTTGAAGGTTTACTAGAGAAAACTATGCCTCAGGGCAGCAACAAACAGCTAGTCTGGCACCAGTATGAGAAGTCCCTAGCTCAGCTTCTCTCCCATGGTTTCAGATATTTGTGATGATGAAACTTAGATCAGTGCCATCTTGTGCAGCACAAATACCTCACACAGGCACACATTTCTTTTCCATTGCCTTTTTCCCCTGATACTTGCTGCTCTCCCAGAGCATATACTCTCTTGTCTACATGGCTGCCTATTGCACTAAGAGGGGCAGTGGGGCAGTTCCCAGCACCTCGAAACATTACTGCCAACAGCGGTGAGAGGAAGCAAGGGGAAGAAGCACATCTGCCACCACCTGGTATTTCTCCTCCTTCTGTGCTAGACCACAATCTCAGAGCAATCTCAATTCCTCATCTGCCCACAGGCTGCATATTGTATCAGTATTTTCCTCCACCAGCGGTTGCAATAAACATGCACGTTCACTGCTCTAATTCAGCCACCTCTGCAAAGCCAGAAATGAACCACAGCTGCTCAGGCACTACAAGTCCCTGCTACAGCCCCAGCACCCCCCAGTTCCAGGCACAGGAGCTGACCGGGTATTTCTGCGTGTTGGCTCTCCCAACATTACCACCCTACGCTCAAGCCTGGTGACCAGCACTTGTTGTGCCCACATCTTCTCTTCGTGCCCAAGCCAGACATACCTTTCCAGCATGGCAGTCTTGCACTTCTCCACGTTTAGCTGCTTCTGGAGCTGCACAGCTTTTCTACGTGAAGGACGAAGAACTGGATGTTTAGTAAGAGCCGTGGCAGAAGGTCTTTCCACTGGGTCAGGGTGGATCATGAGCTAGAAGGCAAAGGAGTTCAGGTTTACCACACTCTGCCATATGCCAACTGGAAGAGCCTTCATCCTGTCAAGCCTGCTTCCTCACCTTGAGGAGCTCAAGAAAGCGATGAGGAAGCTTCTGGGGGATCTGGGGGATATTGCCTTCACGAATGTGGTGCCACATGGCCCCGTTGTGAGGCAGCGGTGCCGTGCCAGCTGCTAGAGCTACTGTGAGTGCCAAGGCAAAGATGTCTGCCTTTGGCAAATAGCAGTATTGCTGCGGAGAGAAGATAAATGGTTATAGAAAGGGAACATCTTGCTGTGCTGAACAAAGGTGTGGCGGGATACCAGCTCGAAAAAGACACAGCCAGACAAGTATAGGTACACACTGCCTTCACCCTCCCAGTGAGCTGTTTTCTTTAGGATAAAAAAATTGACAGCAGGTAGTATTGGTAACTAGTAGCACACCCCATCATGAGGGGCTTGCAGCCCACATGAGGATCACCACAGCAAATCAGTGACAGCCTAACAAAAACAGATGTGTGCCTCCAGCCTTCACCACAAGACCACAAGTCAGCCGTGCCCAGCTCAAACTAAAGGCTGCATGTGATACATTGACCTAACAGTTCCTAAAACCACTTGCAGCACAAAAAAAAAAAAGACACCATCACTTAAATACCTCAGCTGATGAACACATCCAAGCTGGTTGTTACATACTGATTCCCTTTCTGTTCATTAGCCAGAGTGGCAAAACTGCTGTCAGTTTAAGAGATGTGTTGCACCTCCCACCTCTCCACACTACCTAATGGTGCTTGCTGTACAAGGCATTTCTCTGGTGTATATATTCAGTAATCACATCCAGCAATTTAATCTTAGCCGGGTATATAAATTAAGTGTCTTCAAACTGACAAAGGTTTTGTCCTATTCATCGCTCTCAAGTAGAACAGTTGCAGTTATCTAACGATAAAGTTGTTTATGAAGGATATCCAATATTTACATTGCAAGACCCATGCCTACACTATTCTTAAAGTGTTAATTTTGCTGATTTCATAGCCAGACCAGAAAAAAAAGATTAGCCTGGCAAGTTCCTCCCCTTACAGTTTCACAACAGTTGATCTCTCCCAACTCACTCACCGCCCTGATCTCCCCACTGCCCCACCAGCAGCTGTACCTCTTGCAAAATCTCATTGGCCAGAAACCGTCTGTCTCCTTCCTCCACCTGGGGGTTTGTTATTGATGTCACATGGCCCAGGTCACCTGAGACAGATTGAGTAGCTGATGGAGCAAATTGATGTAGATCTCTTCCATCAATAAAAGCCTGCATTTTATAGGCACCAACAGAGTGATCAGGAAATACTAAGAGTGCAAGCTTGCTCCTACTCAGGAACCTGGGCTGGAGACAAGCACATGAGTGTTCTAGGACTTGTCTTAGAGGAATTACTTCTGGTAAGTAGCAGTGGCATTCAGGACTATGCCATGAGTTTTGTATACAAGTCTCTTCAGCCAGCAGGACAGAGCTGTATCAAGCAGTAATAAACAGCCCCAGTCATAAGCTAGTTGTAAAGTGGGCATAACCTACCAATCTTGTACACCACACCAGAAGAGAATTCATCTTCACTGTCACTCTCTTCCTGCCCATCAGGGCTCACAACTGCCAGCTTGTGACAGATGAAGATATTACCTGCAAGACAGCGAAGTTGAGCAATAGCATGATACCAGTAGCCAAGACAATTTTGTAGAAACCCTACCTGCCAAGCTAGCTAAGCTTTGCAACCAGAGACATTCTGCACAAGCTTTCCATCCATTAGTCTGCTTTCTGCCCAGCTTACGTATTCAGCAATACAGCTGACAGTTGTATCTTGTGCATACAATATCCCAGTGTAACTGACTTTCTGCCCCTCCCTCTGCTCCCCAAGATAAAAAGCATGATTTCAGCAGGAAAGAGGAGCTCCACTACAGGGATCTAGCTGTGTGATTGGGGGGGAGGAAGGGGGAGCATTGCCCTGGGGGTGACCATCATCAGCTGCAGAGAGAACAACGTGTTACCATTTTTTTGCAGGAACTTAATCCCTGAGGGTGGGTACAATAAACATTCACTTCTCACTCCAGGTCTCACACAGAAAGGCCAAGTGTTGTGCAACAGCAGCAGCAAATAAGGAAGTCCCTGTCTTCATTAGCAGCCCTACTTGCTCTACGAGTATGAGAGTGATTCCCATGAGCCAGGATTCTGAAGATCATGAGACAGAGGTAAAATGCTGCCAACTAACAGAGAAGGTTCAGTTTTTAGAGCAGCAGTAGCAGCAAGATTAAAAAAATACACAAGACATTCATCTTTTAGGGCAAGATCCTCTTCCCTTTGAAGTACTGTAAGAGGTCCAGTCAGAAGGATCTATTACAGATCCTACCCCTGGAGGGTCCACAAAGGAGGAGAGCACTATACTTACTAGGTTTGATATCCAGATGTACGAGGCCAGAGTTGTGGATGTATTTTAGCCCCATGGAGACTTGTAACAATATGTCTTTCAGCTCTGATTCTGGGAAATAATGGCCAAGCTTTGCATTTTCCAGCAGCGCATCTTGGAGACTCCCACCTAGGTGAAAACAGTCAGAGACCTGACAAAGATTTTATGGAGCAGCATGTAAATAGTTTACTAGAAACTACTAGTTTACCAGAACACTTGCAGGCTTGCTAGTGACAAACTCCAACCAGACCAGTTATGTAAGCTCTGGTGATCAAACTTGGACATCACCATTGGGCTTCAGCCTTTTCATTGCCTTGAGCGCTCTGTCTCCTGCTTGCCAGGGTACTCTATTTCATGACTAGCAAATACTATGGCCTTCCTCCCCATCAGCATTCTTTTCACTACTTCTCCTTCAGTCTCATGTAGTCTCACATGTCGTCTTGTGTAGTACAGAAGAAATGCATCAGTGCTGCAGCAATGGTCACCACATTTCATGGTTACCTCCACCAAATTTGAAGTCATTACTCCAAACAGCTATCACCACTCATCATTGAGCCCCAAGACTGTAGGAGCGGTTGAAAGATGAGAGCTACGTATTTGCCGTCCGCTCTTCTGGTAGCCAAAGGTGTCTTTTCCAGCATCATCTCCCAAACAATGGTACAGCCAAGGGCAAACCCAAGTAAGAGTGTACCACCCTGCCTGCAGCACCCGATTTACAGTTTACCTCATTATTTAGCTTCATTCCTCTGCAGCTCTTGAGCCCTTTCTTCTAGCCGAGATACAAGGTGCCTTCATCTCAACCAAATTACCAATCAGCAAGTCATTAGTCCCCTTCATTAAGAAGGGTTTGTTTCCAAGATAGATGGCACTTAGGTTAGCTGCTCTTGGCTCACTGGTACCAGTTTTTACCTGGGCAGTCCCAGACACAGCTCTAAGCACTGCCACAGGGAATATTTTTCCAGGCCAGCTAACACAGAGGAACAGTTTTAAATCCCACAAATTAGAGGGTATTCACTACTTCGAAGACATTAGCACCATTAGAGATTTTTCTAAATATTATGAGCCCTTACTGGATCCTCCATGAAACTGCAGCCCCAGTGCAGCTTGCTTTTCTGTCAGCCAAAATGTTTCACATGGAGATACAAGAGAAAGTAACTGCCTCCATGTGGAGATCTCAGCTTTTAACAGCCTCACAGCTCTTACCATTGCAGTGTTCATTTTGGATAATCATGTGATCGTCCTCTGCCCACGCTGAGTAGTAGCGCACAACATGGGGGTGGTGTCCAAGGACAGCGTGAGCATACACCTCACGCAGCGCCAGCTGCCTAGAAGAGCATGCACACAGAGAAAGCAGTGGTGACAGGTAGCCTGGCTTGAGAAAAAAGAAAGTCCTAAATACCTCTGCTTTCCCCTGAGTTTTGGCAGACAGACTGGCTCTCACAGCTGCTAAAGCAAAAATTGTCCCTGCCTTTAAAAATGATCAGGAATACCACAAATTTGTTGAGCTGCTGTCAAAAAAAAGTCTATCACTGAGCAAGTTGTTTGTTAAAGAGGCAAAGGCAGCTTCAAAGGCTTGGCTTCAGCGTGTAGGACAAGACTAGCTGGTCAATAGAGACGTGAGCAGTGCTGGCCGTGCAACAGAGCAGGGACATACCGCAAACAACAGGTATTATTTTAAAGATACTGGCTGCATGGAGCTGAGGAGCTTAGGTAAGCTGTCACCCCACTCTGCAATGCATGCAGCTTCTTCCCCAAGACATTTACAGTCAATAGTCAAAGCAGTAACTCCACCCACTCTCCCAACTACTACTTGGGAGTGCAACAGCAGCCAGGTTTTGCTTATGCCACCCCTCAGATACCTTTAGATGCACATTCCCTCCTTCCACATCACACCTCTCAAGAACATGCCCAGCATTTCAACTGGCAGTTTCCAGCTAGCACACTCACTCATCTGAAGATCCTGCCAGAGGCCTCTTGGAGCGTTTGATGGCATAAACACATCCGTCAAGGCGTTTGATGCACTTGTAGACAGAGCCAAATTCCCCCACACCAATTTTTTCTAGTTCCAGGAACTCCTTCTTGTAGCGGGAAACCATATTACTGTCCTTCAGAGGACACCTCTGTAAGGTCACAAAAATAGCCAAGACACAAGTATGAGTTGAAAGACTTCAATAATAGCATCTGTTACATTTTGATCTGTGTAGCACTCGGTCTTACAGAGTGCCCATGTTGTTCCCTCTCCCACTCTGGATGTTCATCCAGGCATGCATGCAGGTGCACTGCCAGTTCTTCTTGAAACACCACCTTCCACTTAAGCATGCTGTGTTTTTTATGACCACCTAACAAAGGCCATCTTGGCCTGTTTTGGCAGTTTGGGGTTTTGGGTTTGAGGGATTTCTCTTTTTTTATCATGACTTGCTAAACCATAGAGGTAGAAATAGCAGCTAAGGAGAATTGTAGGCTAGCTGGCTGTATGTGCCTAAGCCTCCTTGGGTTACTACCATCTCTTCTCTTGGCAGCCCTGCCCAGTTCCTAGACCCACAGCTGATAGAGTCAGGGATCAGCAGCAGGCAACAACAAAATACTGATCTTTTGCCCAGCTGCTGGAGACTCAAGACGACCTGTTACCAGCCTTAGTAGGTAGAAGTCCAGTACCTCTGTATTAGCCAGACTGATGTGCTGAACTTGTGTTTAAACAGAGTTATTGCCTATTTTGAGCTCAAGAGAGAAGCTCAGTGTGCTGGCGTAGTGCAGCTCCAGCTGTGGGGCCTAATTCTGGCTGCAAAGGTTGCCTGCAGCAAGAACCTTCTGCATCAGTTCACGCTGTCATCATGTTTGAATGAACAGCTGTTGACTAAGAGCAGATTAGCAGGTCTCAGTGTATCTGTGTGTTCCCAGTGATTTCTGATCAGGATCTACTTTTTCACAAAGGGCCAAAAGCCTGCAGAACAGCTACAGCATCATTATTGCTGCAGTAATGGTCACTAGGGAAATAGGAGCTGCTGGTACTGCTTGTAGTGATGTCTGCTGGCAGGGGAGTTAAGTAAAAAAAAAAGATAAGCAGCAGAGCATGAAGTGAACAGTGGACTACATTATTTTCCTTCATCCTCCTGCATCCCCTACAGGGACAGCAGCTTCTGTTGCACAGTGGTTTCCACATAAACATCTGCTGGGATTACTGCTAGTATATGGTATATGACCTTAAAGGGTGGGGGCAAGGTGTTGGTCCTCACAGCCAGCAAGATGCAGGCCATATGAAACAGACCTTCACAACAGGCTGTATTTCATCAGGCAGCCATATTTACAGTATCTTAGAGTCTTACGAGGAGCAGCTGAGGGAACGGGGGTTGTTTAGTCTGGAGAAGAAGAGGCTCAGGGGAGACCTGATCGCTCTCTACAGCTACCTGAAAGGAGGTTGTAGCTGGGTGGGTGTTGGTCTCTTCTCCCAAGCAAGAAGCAATAGGACAAGAGAAAATGGCCTCAAGTTACACCAGGGGAGATTTAGATTGGATATTAGGAAAAAACTCTTCACAGAAAGGTTTGTCAAGCACTGGAACAGGCTGCCCAGGGAAGTGGTTGAGTCACTATCCCTGGAGGGATTTTAAAGACACATAGATGAGGCACTTAGGGATGTGGTTTAACGGTGAACTTGGAAGTGTTAGGTTTACAGCTGGACTTCATCTTAAAGGTCTTTTCCAACCTAAAAGGTTCTATGATTCTAAAAGCACAGGGAATAAAGATACAGGTCTAAAATTGTGTCCTAGGAGGTATTATATACTCATTCTAATCAGTGCTGGAGCAGAATAATATGTCAGCGAGTCACAAGTTATTTAAGGCTTTCTACAGAGAACAACAATTGTGGCAGCCCTGGATGTTACCTGGTAGCAGATTTACTTTGCAGCTGTAGTTGTTCCATGGAGACCAGTTAGTCTGCAATACCAGTCTCCTCGGCTAGAGGGTACCATTATTCTTCCAGTAATTACTTCACAATTACTATGAAAAAACAATTCTACCTACCTGTACAAGACATACTTCCTGCAAGGGGCTCTTCAGGAAGATATTTAATTCAGGCTTGGCTTGCATTCCAGAAGCCAGCTAGATGAGTGGCTTCCTCCCAGATAAAACTGGGAAGAAGGCTACAGGACACTGGTTCCCACACCAGCCACCCAGTTCTGCCAGTACAGGTAGAGGTACAAGACCTCACACCCTGCCCTATGCAGCACAGGCCAACACCCCAACACTGAGATTTGCCATCCAAAGATTCTCAGTACACCAATTCACAGAAACAGCAGCACACCTGCTGCTTTTCAAACCACAAAGGTACAGTTGTTATTTACACTAATTCAATATACTAACACAGCAATTACTTCCCCCCCCCCGAGGGACCCAAATCGTATTTCCTAGAAAGACCTCCTGACCACATGCAATGAGTTTTAGGATTAGTTGTCAAAGTTTTAGATCTGCTTTAGCACGAGTCTCCTTTAGACCTAGGAATCATTTACAAGTTTGTGATCTCAAACAAAAAAGTTAACATAAAGCGTTCAGCTTGGAACTATAGGTAATCATCCTCTGTCATGATGCCATGATTTAAATTCCAGCAGCAGAACAAATTTCATCAAGCACCAAGTATTTACAAGCATCTTGTCCTCTCTGTGGGGGCAATACAGAGACACTCACCTTGGTAGGTAGCTCCTGTTTTATCTGGCTTTTTGGAACAGGATCCATCCTATAAGAAAAGTTCAGGAAACTCTGGATGTATTATTTCTGTACAGCAATCCAACTGAGATTTGAAGAAAGATTTTTCAAGGGAATCTCCAAACCTCACATCAAAATTTAAAAATATGTTTTGTAGGGGAATAATACACAATGATCTCTAGTGAGGCCTTAAAGGCTGTAATCTCAGGCTAAAAAGTCTTCATTTCCATTTAGAAAGCCTCCACATACCAACTTTGATGCTCCTCTGTCCAGTGGGCACTACAGTTCTCCTGGCCACCTTATTACTGGTGAAGCTACATGGAGATGACCTTGCACAACAAGCTCCTAGTGAAAGCACTTGGGGCAGTTCTCTTTCAGTGGGGATACTCAGCTGAGCAGCTGTTGCAGTTGGGGCTGTGAGAGGCTGAACATCATTGTAGTGCACAGGTATTTGACTAAGTTTGTGCCTTGGCTAACCCTGACCAGATCCAGAACTCTGGAAGGTCAGCAGTAGCCTGCACCCATCCTAAAGCTGTATTACATGCAAACATGCACATCATTTCTTCCAGTTGTGGGTATGTACACAGCTGAATCAAGCTGCACTCTGCCCACCATCAAGAAAGAAAGAGGTACAATTTTCTCCCACAGCCATAGCATTGAGGTTAGCTGTTGATCCCCCACTTAAATTTCTGAATAAAGGAAATGATTGATTTTATTTGTATTTCTATTACCTTCATAGGTCTGCTAATGTTTGCTCTGCACCAGTGAATATTACAGAAGTGAATGATTCATTGTTAGCAAATAAGTCCAGGTACTAAACGTCTCCATCATTACATATCTCCTTCAAACAGTCTCCTTCCCACCTGTTGTTTAAGAGTAGTTCACTTACAGCTCTCCTCTGGTCTTCCGCTTGCCATTAGAAAGAAAGAGCATTTGTCGATACGACTCTGGTGTGAAGGGATTAATGTTGACAAGAGAAGCTTGCGTAGAGTCATCTGAGTCAGCACCAGGAGTAAATGTCAGATGTCGGAAGCCTTTGGGTGGGATCTTTGTCCCAGATGAAGGAAAAGCTGTCTTTGATAGCAGGCTCTGTGTTAAGAAAAGAAACGAAACATGGCAGATCAGTGAGCAAAACGTTTTTGTTACTGCTACATCAGAATAAAATCTCTACTTTCCTGCAAATCAAGAACACAAGACAGCTCAATCATTAAAACCTTGCATCTCTAATTTAGTCCTGATGTTTTCTTCTCCTTCCACAAAGCGTTACATTCTTCACTAAGCCCTTTCAGAGTCTATTCCCTGCTCACTTGGGTGAGGCCTGCAGAGCCATTTTGGCATGCTCAGTCCTCAGGAGGAGCCAGCTGCTCATCTTTCCCACCTACAGAGACAGAAATTGCATCATATGTTGCATTAACATGGAGGGCCCAGTTCCGCCAAGCATGGACTGTCACATCAGTTTCACCAGGACAGGTTTGTCAGGAGATGAGCTAGAACACCACCCAAGTTTCCTTTTGGTTCCCCAGCAACATGCAGCATAAGGATAGGAGAAGTTGTTAGAGGTATTTTTATATGGCTACAGCTAAAGTGACCAGAAAACATTTCCCTGAAGAAAAAGTTTCAAAAATTCAAGTTCAGAAGGAACCTCTGAATCTTCTATAGTTCAGCTTCCCAGACAAGACAGGCCATTGGGTTTCACCTACTAGTCCAAAAGCTTGGGGTAAGTAAAGCATAACTTGAGATTCACCCAGTCTTGATCTGAAAACAGAAAAATCTACTTACTTTCCATGATTTGACCCCTTCAGTAGCCACCTGCTTTTTGAAATAAGCGTGGTTTTGACTTGTTTCAGCTTCAAGAAAGTTGTGCAAGGCCTAAAGGGGGGTTTAACATATCTTCTCTTTCTTCTAATTAAAAGCCCTTCAAAAGCCAGAACTCTCCATGTCAGGAAAAAAATCAAGAAAGTTCTTTATCTTTTTTTAATCCAACAGTCATCTCACTCTTGCAAGTGGAGATACGGCTCCAAGATCACATCTAGAATTCCTCCCTTCTTTCACTGAAAGGTTTCGAAGATAAAAACCTAGAGCTGCATGCAGTACCCTGCATCCACCTAATTGATGCTGCACTCATGGATATGGCTGCTTCAGGGACATACCTATATTCCTATATCATACCTGGCAGTTCAGCTACTTATTCAGTATGACCCTGAAAGTGCTTCTTGATCACTCTCTCAAGCTCTGGTCTGCATCTCCTTGCTCTGGGATGGAATCGTTCTGCATATGGATTCATTAAGAGCAGTACACGTCCAAGGCCAATTTACCCAGCAGCCTAGAAGCTCTGTGGAATTGTGGCTGTTTTCTAGTCTAGTCACAAGTCAAGAAAGGGATCTAAAATACCATTGCAGCCTGCTGTTGTACGCATGCAATTCTCATCTGCTCTACTAGGGCTCAGTCTCATAACTGAGCAGCCTTGTCTCCTGTAACAGCATCTGAGAGTAGCTGCTGCCACACCGTGCAAGGCAGCTACCGTAACTAGCTCTAGCAATCTCTTCCAGGATTAGGTAAGGCTACAAAACAGGATTACCTGCCTCCTCTGCCATGCATCCTAGCTGTGGCTCCAGTGCTCATCTGTCTGTGGTTAGATGTGGCTCTGCTCTCTTACCTTTTCTCTCGCCTCCCGACATTCCAGGATCGATGCTCCCAGCACCACTTATAAGCAGATTCAGGCCCTTTAGAGCCCATGTTTTGCAACATGCTTGGAAACCAAGACCTTTCTCACAGAAGATAAAGGAGACTAAATTGTTGATTGAGTGCAATTGCTGCTCATGGGCTACAAGGCGACAAGCCACAGGCAGCATGTCTTGAAGCATCCAGACAATGTGTTCTCTACACAAGAGCACACAGTGAAACACCCTGCGCAGCCTGGTCTGGAAGAGATTCTAGACCTGTCACCTAATGTCAGATGAGATTCAGAGATTTCTTGAAGGATCATTGCAGGAAATTCTTGGAGGACTGACATTTAGAGCCAGTTTCACCTGGAGAGCAGCAGGCCATTCCTCAGTAACTGTGGCCACACAGCTTGTCATATGTGGCCATAGGATCATCCTTCCCTCTGCATAATCAGGTTTCTGGAGGGGGACAGAAGTCAAATCCTAGCTCAGAAGTCCTAAAAGGACTGATCATCTGTGTACCACTTCAGCAAAGGAGCAACCAGTCTATCAATAGAGCAGGAATATTAAGAGAAGACTGAAAAAGCTACAGTTCATTGCAGTCTTGAATGCTGGAAGCCAGTGCACGCAACAGAAGATATCTAGGAACAGAAAAGCTGGCACTAAGTCTCCACTTGGGCTTACAAAAGACAAAAAGCAGTGATATTACATCCTACACAAGAAGTTTCACAGAAAATAGGGACTGCAATTGTTCTCCCAAGAAACCAGCTTAGTAAACAAGTTAACATTTTAGGACAGTGACAGAGGAAGAGAGGCTAACCTTCCTCCACAAGCACATTGATTTCTTACCCCTTCCACAGGGGATTTGCTACCCAGATAACAGCCCTGCATCCCCCAAATGCACCAAACAGCTGTGGTGGCTTGACCTTGGTTGGACACCAAGTGCCCACCAAGTCACTGTCACTCCCCTCCTCAGCAGGACAGGGGGGAAAAGATGGAAGAAACCTCATGGGCCAAGAGAAAAGCAGTTTAATAAACCAAAAGCAAAGGTCATGCACAGAAACAAAGGAAAATCAAAGAAAGTTCTTCTCTACTTCCCATCAGCAGGTGATGTTCGGCCACTTCCTGGGAAGTGAGGCTTCAGCATGCATAGCAATTGCTCCGGAAGACAGATGTCGTAAATAATGAATGCTCCTCCTTTCTCTCAGCTTTTATTGCTGAGCAGACATCATACGGTATGGAATATGCCTTTGGCCAGTTTGGGTCAGCTGCCCTGGCTGTGCCCCCTCCCAGGATCCTGCCCGCCCCCCGCCTGCTGCTGAAGGGGGTACTGGATAGAGACAGCCTTGGTGCTGTGCCAGCACTGTGCAGCAGTAACCAAAACACCGGTGTGTTACCAACACCTTGCTGGCTGCCAGTGCCCAGCACAGCAGTGCAAGGGCTGTGGTGGGGAGAATTAACTACATCTCAGCCAGGCCCAATACAGCAGCTCAGTTTCACACGCACACAAAAATAATCCACTGTCACTGCACAACAAGCTGGTTGGAGGCAATCCAGACTTGCCAAAGTATACCCCAGCCACAACACCATTTCCAGCTTTGTCTTTCAAGAGAAAAGCCACTTGCATCCAAAAACGTGCTGAACAGAGCAATTAGGGTAGCTGCCTGTCTCCATGCTCCCTCCAGAATGCTGAGCTCCTCAAAGAGAGATGCATTTATCCCTCTGCAGCACAGTGCACACTTCCTACAGAGACTCTACAGATGTCCACTCCCCTAAGCCAAGGGGCACACAGGCAGCCAAGGCTTGTTTTATTTAAGTCAGAGTGGCCCAACACTAATTAATTTGTTTTAAAAACAGCTTGGAAACAATCAAGAGGCTTGCTCCCACACATAGGTTTCTAGTCACACTCACAGAATAACCCTTCCATAGCTAAGGAGCTCATGGTCCAGGCTCCTAGGGAAGAGTAGATGCTAATAACAGTAACATTAAAAACCACTTTCCACCAAAGTAACAACAGACCCCCTCACTACCCATGCACTGATGCCCCAGCGACGCTACAGACCCTGCCTGCTCAGCCACGGAGCTGACATATGCCATTACCTTGGGAGTGTGCGGGGTGTCACACAGCTGCAGCTTTTTCCAGGTGATGTGCAGTGGTGTCTCGGCATTACTCAGGCTCTTGCTCACAGCCGGGGAAGGCTTCAGGGTGGGACTCACCCAGGCTTTCGTCCGGCTCAGGAAAATCTCACTAAGCTTTTGCTGAGAGGTTCCTGGCAGAGGACTGCTCCCTTGCCACTTCTGGAACTTGCAGCTCCTGGGAGGGCTTGAGCTCGGGGCATCTTCCTCATGTACACTTCTGTCTTCGCTCTCTTCTCCACAACTGGAAAAATCCAGTCGCTGAATGAATTCATCACTGTTGTCCCAGTCATCCGTGTTGTCCCAGTCATCCATGTTACCATATGAAGCAGAACAGGTAGAGCTGATACTGGCCTGCTTTGTTAGAGGGGAAAGAAGATAGCATTGTTTATACAGACAGACCAATCACCCTCATCCTTGCCTTATCAAAGGCATTAGTTTTACTCACCACATGCATTCCCTCACCCCACACCCACAGAAGTCTTTATCACTCATAGATGTCATTTGATGGCATTGGTTAAGGAAGAGCAGCCCAGAATTAACAAATACAAATCCATTCAGTTACTGTTCACATAACCAACAATAGATTCTACTTTTCACCTTGTTGGTGAAAGCCAGACACAGCTCCAAAGTCACCACCTTTCCCAGTAAGCCTCTAAGGCAACTTCTTCACCCATCAGTACTTCATCCACTACTCTGACTGCACACAAAACCAAAGTCATCAAATCCTCAAGAAAAACACACCCTAGCCCTCCCCTCATCCTTTTCCACCTTCATCCTTTCCCAACCAGAGGAAAAAGAACCCATGCTACATACAGCTATAGAAGCAGAGGATGTCCCACACAGACCCCAAACACCCTACAGACATGCCTTCTCCTGGCACATTTATAACCACCCCACACACCTGGGCCATTGCTAACAGGAAACATCTGGAGCTCAGCAGCACCTGCACGCAGTTGCCTGTGCCTAGGAGAGCTGCTGGCTGGGGGGTTTGCTGTGGATGTGAATTTTCTGCGCTGGCAACCAGCTCTGCAGGGAGCCAGGGCTCCCTCTGAGTCATCTCCTTGCTTCTGATGCTCTTCCCTCCTCCAGCTTCCCTCGGCCTGCGGGGAGGTGATGTTTGCTGACAGCCAGTCTGTTCCATGTTAATGCCATCAGAGATGAAGTCTTCGTGGGCTTTACTTGTATAAGTGATTAGTCTTGTGGTGATGGGGCCTCATGCTTCCTTCTTTTAAGTCTGAATTTTGCTTCCTGCATTTAGATGTGTATTAGTTTGGACAAGCGTTGCAGCATTGAGAGGTTAGTAGACTAATTTATAACACACTAGACTTCAGGAGAGAGTTAAGGACCATACACAGGTCTTTGTGTGGGTTCCCATCTTAAGGCTTCAAGCACATGTAGGAAGGAGGGAGAAGCTGGCTGAGTCAGGGAAGGCAGCCCAGCAGGTAGGGTCGCTCCGCTGCTCACCGGGAGCAGGTCAATGTCTCCTCTCACTGTACCTCTCTGTATAAAACAGGGATCTCCCTGTGCCTCTGTGAGCCTGCAGTTCAGAGAGGGACCAGAGCAAGCTTTAGCTAACTGGGAATGAGCTTATGGCAGCCTTTTTTCTTAGCATGAAGGAGAGCTGCTAGGACGCGCAGATGTTGGAAGTGGCTGCAGCCCAGAAGAGATGGGGGGGTGTCGTCAAAACCAACATGTGTTTTCCCGTGCACACATCGAGGGGAGTTCCCACCAGAAAACAAAGGGACATGTCAGTCTGAGGTCACTCAGCCCTCCTAAGCTGGCCTTCAAATGAAAAGCATGGCCATAAGGGTCTCTGGAGTTGCCTGTTAAGGCTGTGATGAGCAATTTGCTACAGGCCACCAAAGCCGTGTCAGGAGGACGTGCCAGGAACTCAGTATTGGTTTCACTGCTGCATCTGCCCCGGAGGCTGCAGCATTTCTTCCAGGCACAGAGCCTGTTACTGCCGTGCAGACCCCCTTCTCCTGCGGCGCAGACGCTGCATCTCCCTGCGCCTTACCTCCAGCGAGTGCCGGCCCTGGCTGCTCTTTGCCATGAAAAGCTGTCTCTGCAGTCGCTGGCCAGCTGCGGTCCTGTGACAGGACCATAAAGATGCTGTGATTCGATGACAGGACCACTCTAGTACTGCTGTGCTCTGGCTGCATTAGTTGGGTGTTCAGTACTTAGAGCCTTGGATAAGAATATTTTATTTTAAAACTGAATAAATAATGCTTTTAGTCCCCATACCTGCATTTTGATTAATAACACAGCAATGAAGCTCCTTCAGACCATAGTTTTCAATCCCATCTGAAACATTTTTAAATTTTTTTTTCTTTTACTTTCCCCCTCAGGGTCTGTAGGCAGTATCCGTTTCTCTAAGGAGGAATGTGATACATAAAGGAGAAAAGTTGGGAGTTGCTGTGTAAAGGAGGACCAACTTGTTCATCTTGCATCTTCTAACTAAAAGCCACCACATTTTAATTTCATATTTTTTCTGGAGGACTACTCGAAGATCTGACAAAAATTTTGATAGCCCTCAGGTGGAGGGAAAATGGGTTCATTTGCTGTTGAAGGAGGGCGTTTTCTCCTAAAACAGTCATATTATCTCCTGGCCTAGATCTTTTAAATTTTCATAGACTCATAGAATCAATAAGGTTGGAAAAGACCTCTAAGATCATCAAGTCGAGCCGTTAACCCAACACCACCATGCCTACTAAACCATGTCCCAAAGTGCCATGTCTACATCCTTTTTGAACACCTCCACGGACAATGACTCCACCACCATTCTGGGCAGCCTGTTCCAATGCCTGACCACTCTTTCGGTGAAGATTTTTTTCCTCATATCCAATCTAAACCTCCCCTGGAGCAATCTGAGACCATTTCTTCTTGTTCTATCACTTGTTGCTTGGCATAAGAGACCAACACCCACCTGGCTACGACCTCCTTTCAGGTAGTTGTAGAGAGTGATAAGATCTCCCTGTGATCTCAGAGGTCCTTTCCAACCTTAGCAATTCTATGATTCTGTGATTCTAAGAGCTCAGAGGGTGATGACATTTCTTGTATCTCGGAGCCGATGCTGGCAGCCTCTGCTCCCCATCACTCGCTGCTGTCCCCCCTGCATCCTCTCCCTCCTGCTGGGGCAAAGCTGATTTGACTGCACAGCGGAGGGAATCAGGAACTGCTCTGCACCACAAATAGCCATGCGGGTCGCAGAGGAATTTTTATTCAGGATTTGTTTCCCCCGCCTGGATCGCTGGGGGCAGGCTGACATTTGTGCCAGCACCACTGCTGGAGAGGAGAGAAATGAGCTGTCACTTCAGCATCACTGGCATGCAAAAAAATATTCGTCAGAATGTAGCTTGGCACTGTCTATACGGTTAAAGCGAAGCATGTGGCCAAGTATTTGCAGAATCTGGCTTTTCTTTATACAGTAACAGAATATTGTGCAGGGTTTGTTGGGTCAGGTTTTTTCTTTACCAGTCACCTTCCATGAAAAAGTCCCATCTGCCACCCACCACCTACTGCGGTTTATAGCTCTGCAAAGTAAACCTGTGCATGGGCTTTGTGAAACGAAGTGCCCACTCGGTGTTGGAGCTGTCTGGAGTGAAGCTCACGGCAAATGGATGCGAACGCGACCAAAAAAAAAAAAAAAAGAGAAAAAGACCCAAATCTACTGTTGAGGAAACTGGATTATGAGTTTCTTAATGGCGTACTGAACACTCAGAGCTGCTCAACAGGAAAAAAGCTAGACAATTAAGGCTTTTATGACAATATCTTCCCTTTAATTGTGGCCTGCTTAATTGGGTAATTCAATTAATCAGAAAGTCCTAGGGAACCAAGTTAAACCTAATGACACTTAATGCCATCGGTGGTAGCGCATTGAGGGGGGTAATTACACAAAGTTGGCTGCCTGTGGATGCTCCGCTCTTACTCGTGTCTCCTCCTTTCAACCTCAGGCTGATTCTGCCTGTTCCCCTGAAAACTGATTCACATCCCTCTACACCACATGTGTATGTGTGTGTTTGTACACACACCCCCCAGCATCACACACAGGCCCTTCAGGTTTGCGGGGCTCCACAGGGCTCCCCCTGCGCTCCCGCCCAGGGGCTGCTGGCCTCCCCCGGAGCGGCCGGCAGCCGGGCAGGCCTGGGGGCTCTGCCCCCCACCAGGAGCCAAGGCACGGTGAGGTGGGGCCCCAGCCCTCCTGCGCGCCGCCGCGAGCCGGCACTGGGGACACAGAAGCCCGGAGGCCCCTCGCCCAGCCAGGGTACCCGCTCGGGCTGCTCTCCAG
>VWZZ01007036.1:319345-377799 GCA_013399095.1 Psophia crepitans | reverse complement strand
CGCCCTCAGCCCCCGGGAGACCGCTGCCTCAGGGCACGGCTGCCGGCCCCCCGTGCCGCGGCGGCCTCCCGAGGAGCGCTGTGCGCCGCGGGACCGGGAGCCGCGAGGGTCTGCCAGAAGCGGAGGGTGAGGGGGCTTGGGCTTGATCTCCGTCCCGCCGAGAGGAACTTCTGACGGGAGGAAGGTGCCGCTCCGAGGAGAGGCGGTGACCCGGGCGGGGACGGCCGTAGCTCTGCCCCGCAGCGGGACACGGGACAGGGGTTACGGACACAGCGCTGGGCACCCCCTGCACCCTGTACAGCGTCCAGGCCCCGGGCTGAACCTCTGCCCGGTGCTGCGCCGCTGCCTGGGGGGCACCAACCTGTTAGCGGCATCTCAGAGCATCCTTCTGCCTCCCTGGCGTGGCGTGGACCTGCCTGCAGCTATCCGCGATGGATGGTGCTTACAGCAGCGTGAATTTGACTGGCACGCAGGGCACGATCCCCAGCAGCAGTCGGCTGTGTATTCCTTGGTGACCTGCGTGTTTAGAGTCTGGCCTCCGGTGGGATCTCTGGACTCTTAGTGCTTTGGAGTGCTGCGATGCGGGAGGCAAGGGAGAGAGGAGAGGAAACGTATTTTCCACTTGTCGCTGCCACATCCATCCCCCTCGGCACTGCCAGGCTTTGGTGCTGTATCACTTCTTTTACTGACAGAGGTTATTCATTTCGAGTCTGCAAATCAGCATTTCAGACAACATCTTAATCTTGTTTCCTTAGTCTTGCTGCTCTGGCGGTAGCCACAAACCAGGACGTTATGACACAGACAGAAAGCTAGCGCCCGCCTCACATCTGTTCACAGGTACTGTGCGTAGGGTCTGATGTGTCCCAAGACAGATCGTTGAGTCTTTTGGCTGCCTGGTACCAGCCTGGGGTGCAAAGGCGAGAGTGGGGCATAGTTTTGGTTACGATCAGAAAGTTTAGGAAGTACCTTAGGAGGTGCAGGAGCCCATTTGCATCTAGATCTGGGAGTGAGCTCCTCTTCCCTCTGTAGGCAGATGTTTTCTTAGCAAATCCATAGCAAAAGTACTGGACAGGAAAGAGGTCTGTGAAGTGTGGTGGGGTTCTTTGGTGGAAGGGGGAGGTAACTGACCTCATGCTCACAAGAGGGCCCTGATGGTGAAGACTGAATCCCAGTCTCGAACTGAAAATCCCAAGGAAGTGGTGAAGAGAACAGAGCCCCAAGTGTGATGTGCTGTCAGAAGTGGACACCGCCAAACAGTATGGCAGCTACGTCCTGAAACACTGAAGGGCTTTCAAGAAGTTACTCTTTTCGTGCTGCACCAGAGAGAGGTGTCTTCAGTCTAGAGGTCAGAGGCTCTTGACTCATCAACATTCAAAATGAGATTGGATGTCATCTTTCCATCAGGAGATGGAAAGGGGAGGGTGTTTCTCATATGTATCCAAAACATGGAAGAGTCCAGATGACAACCAGCAACAGCAGGTTGTCTTTCAATCTGAGAGCAGAAGCCTTCTATGAAATGCTGAGATTTTCTTGGTTGGCAAAAAGCTGAGCTTTCTCAGGAGTTTGTCTGAACCAGCTGTTGCTTTGAACAAAGTCCAGGGAAAGTTGGGAAACAGCTCTTCTCACATCTGATGTGCAGTTAATGCTGGTTGTCATCAGCCTTGGAGTAGTCTGTCAAGTTGAGGAAGATTCAGCCTCCCACTGCTGCTCAGCATGGATGCTGGATATAAGGAGTGTGATAGGACTGAGGAACACATCAACAAATGTCAGCTTCACCGGTGAAGGGCAAAGTGCCCTATGGACAATGTAGACTTGGGAGAAAAGATTTTGAAGCCGCAGTGGTGTGAACTTGCTACGGTCAGAAAAAGTGTATGGGAGTTCCTGGGTAAACCACGTCAGATGGCGGGAAGGACTTCTGTAATGTTCATAAGGGTATCGGATCCTTGTGTGTACAATAAAGGAGATCATCCAGTCAGTGTCTGAGCTGGAAACCTGCTAGATCTTTCCCAGGAAAAGCACAGCAGACCTTCTTTGGTAGCTTGCTCAGGCACGTGAAAGGCAGAATTTCTAGTGGTGGCTGGAATTACCTGGTTATGCCAGGTAATGTCTACTCAAATACAGGCAAGCCATTGGATGACAGATGTTTCCCTGTAGAAAGATGAAGTGGTTACTACACTAACAGAGAATGTAACAGCTTTCCTCCTCAATTTAGAACGACTTGAAGCAGGCAGGCTCGGTGTATCTAGTGGTTGCATGTGGTAAGTTCATGAGAGTAGGTTATGGGGTTGCCAGGCCACTGTTATGGTTTTGGTGTCCCTGGGACTCTGTTGATGCTTGTGTGAGTGTCTGAACGTTAAGAGCCAGAGGCAGCTTCTAAAGTGGTGGTGCTGTCCCCACCTCCAGCATGATGAACCTTGTGGCACTTGAGAAGGAGCTCTTTTCACCACTGTTACAAAGGCAGCTCATGCGCTAATGCAGAAAGTGAACTATAAATTATGTGCAGAATGGTGGCAGCCTGTGAGCCAACCATGCCATCTTCTTGTTGCTCCCTGCTCTTTGGCAGTCCCCTCCTTCAGGGAGTGACAAGTTGGGAATGCTCTGACACTTCAAAAGCATGAACGCCAGGTCTCTACAAACACTGCCCCTTGAAGAGCTCGGTCACAAGGGGCTTTAACAAGGCTGCTGGATTTCCTAGTGCGGGTGTTCCCTTGGGCAGGTAGTAACAGAAGACCTCACACTATCTTGGGCAGCCTTGGGGATACAAGTAGGCCTGGCCTACTTGGCATTAGGCTGGAGCACATGTGCTTTCTGAGACTCATACTTGGGTAAAGCAAGTGAAAAAAACTAGAACAATAAATTTTGCTTTGGTGGGGACATAAAGAAAGATGAAGAAGAGGCCATGGCCACATGAACTCTGACAGATCAGCATAGTTGAAAAGAGGTTGAGCCTTCTCAGCCCTTTTTCTGCCATGGAGATGATGGTAGTCAACCTTGTGGAGGTCCCACACTGTCTGTTGGCTTAAAGGGTGATGTGAGTATTGGAGGGAGACAAGGAGGAAAGAGGGCAAAGTAATCCGTTTTACACCATGAACATGCAAATATTCTGTTTTTCTGTCCCACATTTCCTCCATGCAGGAAATGGAGCCAGCGCGACAGCTAGGTCGCACTTTGCGCTTCTTGTGTCCTGGCACAACGCGGTAGCATTGCATGACTGGGTACCCTAAAGAGCTTTGGAAACATCTAATGGTGAGGAAGGCCAAGGTGATGACCACCAAATGCTAGTGCCATCATCATTCTCAAAGGATGTGAAAATCCAGGGGAAAGAAAATACAGGAAAAAGAGAAAGAACATCCTTAACTTTGCACACCAGAAACTGAGAGTGCTGTTTCTGACCTGGCCTGGAGCTGGGAGATGGCTCTCAAGAGATCTCCAGATCTGCAGATTTGACTCTCAGCAAAACCACTCGCTCGCTCTCTAGCAGGGGGTGACTCTCACTTGGAAAGTTTCCCGTGCATGTGAGAGCCGCTTTCTGTGCGGGGAAGGGCAATGCTTCCTGTTTTTCTACAACATTGCTCCCTCCTCCCTCCTCCGGTTTCTTGGGCAGGCTGGCAGTCGCTATCACGTCTGGGTGAAGTCTCTCCTTTGTTTACTCTACTGTTTCGCCAGACCGACTTTCTTAATTATTTTTTTTATCTCTGCGTTTGTTCTCCGACTGCCACGTCGCCCATACGTTCATAGGGCACGGTGGCGTGAGGAGCTGCCGGGAGTGCAGGTGTGGGTTGCTTCTGACAGATCCCAGGAAAAAAAAATCAGCCGCATGATACGCGAGCTGATTTTGTGGTTACACGTAGGGTAGGGATCTGTTTCAAGGGCATCTTTTCCTTACTTACTGCTGCAGAACAGACACGGTTTGGGCAACGGGCACTTCAGCGCCTCTGTAGCGGGTATTATACCCGACAGTAGTGTTTGTGACTAAACTGAACAAACCCAAACAGTTTCCTTTGCTGGATGGCACTCTTGTATATTGATCTATTAATCCATAGGTAATGACCAATAAGTGATTCTCTGCGATGCAAGACTTAAAAGCGGATCTGGCTTTTGTGGTTAAGAGGCAACAGTCCTAAGAGTTGACTTCCTCACTCTTTCAAGGAAGGGTCGTCTTGTGCCTTTAAAAAACAAAACCAACACGACACAACACACCCCAAACAACAAAGCCAACTTCTATATATAATATGCAAAACCTACAGGGGACCGCGCAGGCTGGCATGATGTCACTGGATTTCTCTGCCAGCCTTTCACACGCCTCAGAGGCGAAGACGCTTTACAGCAGAGCTCTGTGGTTTCGCGAGTGATTGCACAGAGCTGTGCTCGGGGTCACGAGGCTGCCGCTGCTCCCCAGCCAGTCCGGCTCTGCGGGAGAGGTCTGCTTGTAGAATCAAAGTGGTTGGATGCAAAACCTCTCCTGTTGCCACATTTAACGCTGTTGGTTTTTTGAAGTCCTTGCCAGGCAGGGTTGGGGGAGGTCTGCTGAATACAGTATCGATGTGAGAAGAAAAATAGCCTATTTAAATGTCAGTAGCTAAGCCCAATTCCTGTGCATGCATATACTTGTGCAGTATGAGTAATGACACAACAGACAGGCTTCAGAAATGAGGCCTCATATTTAAATATCTCTGAAAGTCTCAGCAGAGTGTAAGGCCCTTCCAGATGTACACAGTGCAAGCGCAGCGGGGATGCTTACCCCAGAGGGCGGTGGAAGGACCGTACCAGTAGAAAGCATCATCACGGAGCATCTGGCATTCCATTAAACTGAAGAATATTTGTTTCCTTTGTTGCTAAAATGAAGTCACACTATTTCGGATGCTGTTGCTGTGGGCAGGCTGACAGAGAACAGGAACTCGGTGGCTAAACTGGGAGCACACCTCGGTGCAGCGGGAGTGTCCAGATGAGCGGGTTAGGCTCTGAAGTGCTGGCACGGGAAAGCCTGAGAAGTTCCCCTTTTTTGCCCACGGTAAACTTGCTAGCAGCAAGGCAGGACTTCATCAGCTTTAGGGACTTTTTCTGAATTCTCTGATACCATCTCTTCCAGGATCAGGCACCTCAGGTGGCCTTTTCCACTGAACAACTGCACGCTTTCTGGCTGGGTTAGCAGGTGACAGATGTTTGCTAATCTTGATCTAGCTTGTAATTTATGTGCTTTTTTGTTTGGTTATTCTGGCATGCACAAACATGTTGCAGTGCTTGGATCACGTCAGCCACCATAAAAAGCTTCAGCTGACTCCTGCTATCCTAAACTAAACAGGAGAGATTCCAGGGAGAAGTAGTGAAGATTGGGATGCTGGCTTACGGGTTCCCGTTTGACCAGCCCTACCAAGCATAGCCAAAGGAGGCTGCCGATAGTGGAATGAGCTATCACAGAAACTCAGTCTAAAGAGCAGCAGTCTATACTTGGGTTCTACGTTTATACCGTAGCTCATCTGCTGTCCGGTAAAATTGTAGCTGCTCTGTGATTAACCCTATGAAGGATAAACCCACAGAATAGCACTAGCTTCAGAAACAGCTCCAGACGTTCTGAAATATCTGGGCGCTGTGCTGCAACAAGTAACGTTTGCAAGAGATGTGCGGAGTGTAGTGTGTCAGCTACTCTGTGACAGTTCAGGAGTTGCGTTAGTGCACTGCTGCTGGCATCCCAGTGATGTAAAAGCAACAGCTTGCTGTTGCTGGTGTTTGCCCTTTAGAAAGGAATACTGTGCTTACCCAAATAAATTTGCTCCTCTGCAGGTAACATGGTGGAGTGGTGTTTACCGCAAGATATTGATTTGGAAGGAGTGGAATTCAAATCCATGGCAAGCGGGTCCCACAAAATCCAGTCAGATTTCATGTGAGTATGTCTGCTGTATTACTACGTTTTTCTCTTAGCCATACATCTACACCACCATCCCTTAATTGAGAACATGTGAAAAAAATACCATCTATGAAGTTAAGTTCCTGCACAAACGTGCTGCTAAACTGTACCTAGCTGACCCAAAAATACTCTTCAGATACTCTCAACATCATACTGAGTACCAGCTAGCTGTGTGGGATCTGCTCTGTGACTGTTTTGGCTGTGGGGGTCAACTGGCGAATAGGGCAGGCCAGGCTTCTCAGCGGTGTGCAAATTTTAATGTGTGTTGGGCAAATCATAGTGCACTGCCACTTGTGGGATTGTCAGCAGAGGCCCAGGGTGAAGGGGAAAGAATGGCAGAACTGAAATGGGAAGGATTTTGCAGGAACTGGACTTAGGAAAAGGTTCTTAATTCTGCCAGTGCTTTTGGATCCTTTAAATGTTTTGATAAACAGGCTTTGCTCACTTTCTTATTTGCTAGCTCCTTCCTTCAGTGGAAAGACATAAGCTAGGAATTTTCTGTGTTCCTGTCCTTTTATTAACCCAGAGTTGCAATGCAGCAGTGTTTTGCAATGAATTGCAGTGTCACAATCCTTTTGGTCAGGAATAACAGTCACTTTCTCAAAGCCATGTGAACCAAACCCTTGCACTCAGCTAGAGTATGCCTCAACGTGCTGGCACTGAAAGTATGGCTAGGTAACTGTACTCACAGCCTCATGCAGTGCAGGATCTTCTTCCTTGGAAGAAGGGCACTGCATTGACTGGGTCCTGCATGCTCTTTTAGGCTTCCTCCCAAGTTCTTTCCCCATTTGTGTCCCCTACCAGCCTGTGACATGGCTGGTAGAGGCTTTAATGGTTGAGGCACTGGGAATTCTTCCCTTAAATGTCCTGTCTTCCTGAGAAGGCCAGGGCACCTGAGGCCTGCCCTCAGCCCTTCAGACAGCAGGGTGGGATTCCAGGGGGTTCCTTAAAGAAGGAACTGTGTTCCCAAATCAGTATTTTTAGCGGTCAGTTACCTCTATTTCTTCCCCTCCCCTCTTTTTAACATAAACCTTTCTGTCAAACATTTGTCCCCAGTTATTTCCGGAAAGGGCTCTGTTTTGGCCTGGCCTGCTTTGCCAACATGCCCGTGGAGAGTGAGTTAGAGCGTGGTGCCCGCATGAAGTCGGTGGGGATTCTTTCCCCTTCCTACACCCTGCTGTATAGGTACATGCACTTCCTGGAGAACCAGGTCCGGTAAGTTCCCTTGGGAATGCAACTGCCCACTCCTCGTCTGCGAGAGGTAACATTGCCTGGATGGAGAGCGGTTTTAGGCGTGAGTAGGAATTCGGCTACGACGCTGAGCTAGGGTTTCCTTGAATGACTGCTTCTCCAGAAAGAGTTACAGGTTCGCAGTGGGAAAGAAACACGGAAGGAACTGATTAGTAGCAGTCTGTTCATTGCTAACAGGCCAGTCAGATGCTATCCAAACCCTTCTTATTTTGTGAGGACATAAGTGTCAAGGGGAGAGTTGGGAGGACAGGAAGTTCCCACTTCTGCTTCTGAAAAGCCTTTACAAAAGGCTTCTAAACCTACAGTGGTGATCTGGCTAGGTGTGTGCCTCGGCTGTGTCGAGTGGGCCTGGCAGGGAACACGGTGATGGTAGAAGGGAAAGCCGTTCCTACCTGAGCACGTTTTAAAACAGGATCAGTCCTACCCATACATCAGCTCGCTGCCTGCTTCAGTCCTGCCCGTGTTCTCCGGCTGCACTGAAAGCTGGTGTTACTCCTGGCGCTTTGGCTGCCCTCCTGGATAACCCTGTGCAACTGAGGCACCCCGGGCTCCTCTGCTAGCTGGGAAAGCAGATGTCGACTGTGGGCAAGGCACTAAATAAGTCTGGAAACACTACAGATCTCCCCTCTTTTCCTTTCTTTTCCAGACACCAGCTGGAGATGCCAGGGCACTACTCCCATCTAGAGGCGTTCTATGATGACAAGAAGGGAGTTCTCCCTGACAGCAAGAGCACCCCCACCTCTCAGCAGCCTGTCCACTGGCTGCCGTCCATCCACAGATACATGTACCCAGAGATGAAGGTGAGGCAGGCGATCTGAGGCTTGCCGGAATGTGCAGTGTGCTGCTGCACCTTGCTGGTGTCTCATGCTTCTTTATATAATTAGTCACTCCAGCGCTTTGTGGGCTGCTTTAGATAAGATTTTGTTACTTGAACTGTTACAAGTTACAGTTCTCTGTCATTGCTGTGTGCTGGTCTTGCTCCCACATTTAGACCTAGCATCTGTGCATGTGTCCCCGCTTCACCTCTGAGCTGTTTTCTTCCCTTTCCCTCCACCTGCAGATCACACACCCTGCTGGCTGTATGTCTCAGTTCATCAAATTCTTCGGTGAGCAGATCCTTGTCCTCTGGAAGTTTGCCCTGCTACGCAAGCGCATATTGATATTTTCACCGCCCCCAGTTGGAGTTGTCTGCTATAGAGGTATGTTTCCAGGGACACCGCAGAGCTCTGATCTAGTAGGCTGAAGCACTGCAAAAATTGCCTGTGGGTACTGAGGGGACAGACATCATGCAGGTCTTCAAAATCCATTGCAACCATTCCTTGTGAAGACACCGTTCAGCCTGTATTTACCCATTTCCTACAAAATGCTTTTTTCCAGGCCTTTTGGGTAAGGAAATACCTGGCATTGTCAAACACAGTTCTTGTCAACACAAGAAAATAAGAGTGCTGAATGAATTTGTGAAAATCTAGAACATGGGATTCGTATTTCCTTTCCCAACCAGGATGTCTCCAGTTGAGAAGTTCTGGTGTTTGGGGACATTTCAAAGCTCTAACTATTGTTTTCATAGAAGCATGTGGGATAACTGAGTAAGCAGGGTTCAGAATACCCTTGGGGGAATACTGAAAGCATCTCAGGATGTACTTCTCTTGTCCGCAGTGTATTGCTGCTGTTGCCTTGCCAATGTTTCTCTGCCTGGTCTTGGAGGAACTGTCCCAGAGTCCAAACCATTTTTCTATGTGAATGTGGCAGACATAGAAATGCTGGAGACAGAAGTATCATATGTGGCCTGTAAGTATGCTGGATTAAGCGTGACGTTTTTAACTGCAGGCTGCAAAATGTCTTGAGACACCAGACTGTGGAATAAAACCGATGAGAAAGAGGATGTGCATGGAATGACTAACTAGTAAAGCAGGAGAGAACAGTTGGTCGGCTGGGAAAGCAACACGCTGCTCTGAAAATTGTCTCTGATTTTGGCAGGTACAACAGAAAAGATCTTTGAGGAGAAACGGGATCTCTACGATGTCTACGTGGACAACCAGAATGTAAAGACACATCACGAGCATCTGCAACCACTCCTGAAAATTAACAATGCTGACAAGGAGAAGTACCGACGGCTCAATGACCAGAGGTAACAATAGAAATCGGGGTGGTCCTGGTCCCAATAGTGCAGTGCAATGTGGGATAAAGAGGACACTGCTCCTTTGTACCTTCCTTCTTGTCTTAGTATTTCCAAAGTTTCCCGCTGCTTCAGTTCATCTCTTTTGAGATTCTGGTTCCACTGTAGCTGACTGGTGTGAGAGCTCCTGGGCATTCTGCACACTTACGATTGCTCTGCCAGTGAGCTGATGGAGCAGATAGAAGGTAGGAAGAGAAGCAGAGCTTGTGACTCACCACTGGTTCACTGCTGGTCAGTAGCAGAACTGCAAACATAGCCTGATTTCTAGTCCAATGCCTTATAAACACTCCCCTGTTGCCTCAGATATCGGGGCAGCGGTGCTAGTCTGATTGGTCTCCCAGGAAATGGATGTGAAGTTTTATATTGTAATCCTTGTCTTCTCATAATGCTTTGAGGGTCGCTGTAGGTACATGCATTTAATCTGTCTCTCTTCTCTCAGGCAGATGTTAATGTATTCTCAAGAAGTGGGTGAGGATTGTAGCTCCTGTGAAGAGGACCTTTTCATCTTGTGAGTGGCTGCCTCTAATACTTAGTTGGTCACTTTTAGGTTTAGGGACTCCCTTTGACTGATTTCATTCTGCACTGGTTTGGCATATTAGGAAACATCATGGTTAACGTGATTGTCCGCAGTCAGCTCTCTTCCTCTAGGGATCCAACAATCAAACTGGCTCTTCCTCTTCAGATCATCTTCCTTTCAATTTGAGATGCAAAATGCAGCCACGTTAATCTCCACTGGGGTCTCTTAAGTGCTGGGAGGTTAAGAGAATTTTAAAAACACAATTAGAAGTGCAAAAATCCCTTCCCATTTCTGAAAACATAGGCACCATAGGACTTTCCACGCCAGAACATTTGGCTCAGGAAAGCGCAATGCCTGTGGGAAGCAGGCACCGTACCATGCTGGGGGAGGCATAGTGTGCAGATAAGACCTGCATGTGAAGGACTGGCCCATTGATGTGGCTGACTTTGTACTTGGCAAACAGAGGAACCAGAACTGGGTGTACAGTATGAGGTACAGAATTAGATGAAAACCACACCTCTACCACCTTCACTGCCTGTTGTTATTGTTCAGACTCTGCAGCAGGTGAGAAGTAATGGGACAAAACTGTGTTTAGGGCTGTCGGGGCAGAGCTGTGATCGTTGAGCTGTGCACATGTAGTCAGAGTTCCTTCTGAACAGCCTTGTGTGTTCCTAGGACAGCCCTAGGTAAGAAGGAGCTCTCACTGCTGTGTTCTGCACCAGTCTTGAGAATTTATTTACCCAGTGGCTCACTAGATAGATGACGACCCAGTTTCCTCCTTTGCATGACAGGAGCTGTAGGTCTGATGTACCCACTTGGTCACCACAGAGCACACGTTAGCTGATGACGTGACTGGCTTCTGACGAGTGAAGTGCCTGACAGAAGCACGGCTGTAAATTAAAAGTTAACTGCTTTATCTGCGTTTATTCTGGGTCATCCGTAGGGTGGATGGGAAACTACTACACCGTCACCTCAGAAGGTGGGATCTATGAGTCAAGGGAGTTAAATGCAGTTCTGGGGCTCTGCTGCTGTTTGGTAAATACGCTGTCTTTTGGGGGGGTCCAGCACCAGCATCTCAGCTGACTTTATCCTATAGGTTCTTCATGGAGCAGAACAACCGCATATTTCAGACGCTGATGGAGGTTTCGGCCAGCCAGGACAAGACGCTGACAGCTGACCACGCACGAGGCATGGGCCTGGATCCGCAAGGGGATCGAAATTTCCTTATGGACCTGCTTGAAGTGTACGGCATTGATGTTATGCTGGTCATTGACAACCCCTGCTGCACTTAAACCAAGGGCAAGAGAGATGGGGAGCAAAGATCACTTTTTAAAGACTACCAGACACTGCTTAGGAGGATCACTGGAACTCACCACAGCCACTGGACAGATCTCATCTTATTTAATAACTTTATATGGAGAGTATTTATAATTTTAAAACAAAATGTGATTTTATTTCTCTTCCTCAACTTCTCAATGAGTACCTCCTCCAGGATTTTTTTCTTTTTTTTTTTTCTTTTTGCCTTTCATTTGTGGGTTGTTTTTTTTTTTGTTCCGTTTAGGTAGGACCAGTGGCACCTTTGCACCAATCCTCACCGTTGCCAGTGATAGCTAGGTTTTGGCCTAGCCTGGATACTTGAGGGCTGAAGACTTCAGGAAAGCACTTTGTCTGATGGGGACCAATGTGAAATGCTGTAGCTGAGCTCTCAAGACTTGACTGGAAAACCCTCCTACTGTGCCCTCTTCCACATGGAGACTGCAGAGAGCTTCAGCACAGGCTGTTGGTGGCCCAGACTCAGAAAACATCTCCTATCCTACCATGTTTATTGGTGGGGACAGTTAAACCAATGATAAAAAACCAGGACTCCTTTAAACACCCCTCACCCAACTTTTAGCAGCTGGGTTGGAATAAAGCCACCCTTCCTTCCTCGTCAATGGCAGAAGCAAGTTTGGGAGAAGGGGGTGCTACAGGATCTTGTGTGACTTTACTTACCAGAGCAGCACAGTTTCACTTTCAGCATTTGAGGTGGTATAAACTGGCAAAGACTATACCTACCTATTGCATAGCTGGAGAAGAGCACTATCTCTACTTAATCCCTCCTTCCACTTCCTCTGGTTTTCAGTTGCATCACACCTGCTGCTTTGGTTCAAAAATCTTCAAACCAGCAAGATGGTCTCTCGTTTAATAGGGACCAACATCACTGAGCCACCTTGCAGTCGCTATGCTCTCCAGCCTCAGCTCGGATGCTGCTGGGCAGGACTGGGTTGAATAAGTAGGCTCTAACGTCGCTAGCCCTTCCTTTGTAGCAGATGGTACCTGTCACTCCTTTGTTTTAACGTTGTTTGCTGATCCTCCTTTTGTCCAGCAGCTGCCTGCCAGTGTCCTTGGCTTTATGTGAGACAGCAGTATGTGGCCCTTCAACTGCAACGGCTATGCAGGAGGTTCCCTTGGAGTTTGGTGTTCTTAACTAGCACAGCTGCTGGCAGCAAATGTCTAACAGCAAGCCTTTTTTTTTTTTTCTTTCTCCTGAGCAGGGAAGCTGTAGAACCAGATGAACAGCGTTTCTCATTCTTGTGCTGTGGAAAGAACAGGATTCAGTTCATGCAGGGGCAGTGGTTCCCGCCAGGCAGGCTATCCCTGTAAGGGTATTCCTTTCACCATGCTAAATCAAAGAATGGTACTGTGGGTTCTAGGTGTGACATACTGTTTTGCCCAAAATCCTTCAGCCAGTAGTAGCATCAGCTTTAAGCTAGCTGAACTGTGGCCATAGCTAATTAGCTGCTGCTTCAGCACCCTTGGAACCTTTCTGCAGTTTGTAGAAGTGCAACCTGTAGCTGATGTATCTGTTTATCCTCACATTTTATAGGATGAGACAGAGCCTGAACCACCAAAGTCTCACCCACTAATTCTTTTTCAAACAGGTGAAGCAATCTGTGGATTGTCTCCCTCTGGGAGGAAGGAGGCAGGGATGTCCTGTTTTTCCATGAAGGCTAGCTGCAGCAAAGGGGTAGTTTTGTTTGTTGTGAATTCGGAGGTTTCAGTGAGGTGTGGGATCAGGGGCCTCACAAGGCTTATTGCACAGCTCCTTGGTATGAGCTTCAGCACATTACGTTCCTGTGATCTGCCTGTCTCCGAGCAGTCGCTCCCTTGCCTGCTTTTTCAGGGCTTTGGATGTTTTTGTACAGGAGAAAACATGCTGCTGTTGCTTACATTGCCAGTTGCTCACAACTGTAACGGAATCATCCTTAGAAGGTTGGGGGCAAAAAATGGTGAAAGAGGAAAAAATGGAGCTGAGTATCATGAATGGAAAGACCAGTCTCTTTTTCCTTAAGAAAAGGTTTTGCTTTTAAATTGACACTTCTACTATAAAAATGACCTACAATTTCTTTTTTCTAACTTCCAGTTTAGTTTTAACATGCTGTCTGCAGTGAAGATCCCTGAGGAAGTATAGCTGGCACTGTACTGCTGTCACTTATTTAACTTCCTTCAGATACAAAAAAAGGAACTGACTCTGCTATTTAGCACTTCCTCTCACTTTCTTAAAGGCTTGCTACAGAGTTTAGCTGTGGTCAGCTGTTAATGACTTTCTGTTCTCTCTGATGGCAGGAGTTTTTTGGCCGAACTAAATAGGAACAAACCTTTAATTTGTTGTTGAAAGTTTACGGCCTTTGCAGTCAGAGACTTTCTAACACCCTGCACTGGGAGTGCTACCTTCACAAGCTGTCAGAACATTAGGTCTACTAGACAGCACTGGTAGAGCCTACCAAGCAAGCCTCCTGACGTTACTATTTGACATTTATTAAGAAACTAGGTCTTCAGTTGCTAGCAGTAGTGTGGGTGCAGAAGCATCAAAGCAAGCAGATGACTGTGAAAGCAGGATCCGTGCTACTTCCCAGCTGGATGGCTACAGCCTATTTTGCTCCTCCTTGTAATGTTGCTTCTCTACAGCCTCTCTTGACGGGTGACTGCTACAAAAGTCAAGAATTTGCCAGACAGAATCACAGAACAAAAAGACTTCTCTGCCCTAACCCCTCTTTGCTTGATTTGCTGCAAAAGAACTTTCCACCCGCGCTCTCCTTTTCTAATAGGTGCTGCTTTTATTGTTGTCACATGTGGAAAGTCCTTGATAAATGGGTACATAATACAAACAAATGGCTACAGCTTGGGCCATGAAGGCTTGTTCAGCAGGCAGTTTTTGTTTGGAACCGACTTCCCTGAATCTTATCTTTGCAGGAGATAACAATTCAAGGTAAAACAGTTGAGTGCAGACATTTAAAATTGTCTCCTTGGCACTTGATAGTTGCTTTTTTTGAATGCTAGCAGTTGCTTGCTGTATTTTCAATCAAAGGAAGGAGGAAGTGTGACAGAAGGTAGGATATTGCCAATTACTACAAAAAATCCTCTTCTCCATTTGAAGTACTTTGCCTTTACAGTGGTGCCTTTATTTTCTTTGGTGTGACGTCTCTGGTCAGTTGCTTGTGATCAGAGCCCAGGCGGAATGGTGGTTACAGTAACCAGGATATATCTCCTGTGCCCTGGCAGACACAGTCTGGTACCTTCCTCTCCAACACCCAAGTCATAGCCCAGCCACGGCCAATGCTCAGTTGGTACTTGCTCAAGTTTAAACAGGAGAGCAACAGCTTCATAGCTGCATCTTAACAAGTTGCACTAGAAGTGTACAATCAAGTAATGAATTATTACTACTTGTACTATCTGGATTGGAGGGCAAAGCTTGGGAGAGAAAGAAAAGCTAGGTTTTTGGTCTGAATGAGGGATACCATGCCAGACATCTAAATCATGCAGAAGTCTTCTCACTGCAAGGTTAGGCCAGGCTGCATAGAGCCAAGTAACAGCTAAGAACTATAATGGATACTAGGAGAAAGGCATTTTACTGAATTAGTTCAGATTTGTCTCAGAGACGTGCCAACACCTTCTTTCCTAGGACATATGAAGTAGTTACTCCAGTGTATGTTAGAGCTAATGGTCATGGCTGTCACAGGGGCTGAGCTCACCTATCCAGTTCCCTTAAGGGCAGAAGAAAGTAAAGTTCCATCACCTTTTCAAGAGAGAGTGGCTTACTGTACAGCTTAGTCTGTGAAGCAGTGTTACTCTGATACGTCTTCCAGTTTAAGAACCATCCAAGTGAATGGGTGAAAAGTTGGGAGTAGCTGTGGCCGTCTTGGTGACAGACTATGCAGGGGACAGGCATGCTTTGCTCTGGGAGGTGGAAACGCAGTGGTTTCTGGAATAGCAGGGCAAGAGCACCCTGTCCTAATGCAAAAGCCTAGGTACAAAGCACGTATACTAACCTCAGTTCTCTCATCATAGCTATTACGTCTAAGTTAGTTGCTGCCTCCTTTCTGCTCCCCAGGCCCCCAAAGCTAGTGGTCTAATGATTATGGGAGAAGACAACATAAAGATCTTTGCAAAGGATTGGAGCGTACTGACCTAACAGAATACGTCTGGCTAAACCAGAGGGTACTAAATGCCTGTGAACCAGGATTTCAGGTCCCGGTTAATGCAACATGCCATTTGAATGGGAATGTTTAATTGTGGTTAAAATAAAGAGGTGCCTTGGGCTGGTCCATCATTAGGTTGTTACGCTTCCTTTTTATTTATCTTACAGTATTTTAAGCCCTTCTAGAATGGACTGTAAGTTGAAGCCAGGATAAGTGTTTTCAGGAGTTGGACCTAGGATTCTACTCCTTCCTGTCTTGGAGTTTATGTAAAGAAAGCTGTTTGTCTTGCTACGGACAGAAACACGAGAACTGCATCCCCTCCCCTCCAACTTTTGTGATTCAGAGGTCTAGAACCACCCCATACTAGAAGACATCTGCACTGTAGAGGAACAGGAGAAATTACTTGAGTGGTATTTACACAAGCTCCTCAACTTCTGCTGATATGAATATTTACATACCAGCCTGCGTCTCCGATGATCCTTGGCACTTTAACATGAGAACAGTTTTAACAATACCAATTCTGAAGGGAGCTCTTGGTTACGCTCAAGCAAGGAATCACATTGCAATGGGAGCCGTGTGTCTGATACCATGGAAGAGAACTACTTGTTTTCCCTGTAAAATGGTACAGATGAACCAGAAGGTAGTTCTTATCATCCTGCCTTGCAGCAGGCTGGTTGTCGTTCTAACAAACAGCTCTGATGTTGTTTGCATCTTGCAGATGTGGTTGCTCCCATATGCCTGTGGCTGTGTAGAGAAACTGCTTACTAAAACATGGGAAATTTTTAATACAATTAAAGCTTACCTTTTTGAAATGGCTGCTGCCTCATCTTTCCTGCCACTTGAGCAAAAGCATTGCAAATTTTATTAGAGAAGCATAAGCTTGATGAAAAACTCCATTGGGGAGAACTGCCCCTGACTCTGAATGAGCCAGTGGCTGCAGAGCAACGGTGCAGGTGTCTCTGTGGCAAGCAAAAAGAGCAGAGCACAGCCAACACGTTCCTTGCAGAGTGACCCAGGGGTACACTGGGCACTCTAATTGCTGCAGATCAAAAGAAAGACAGCACAACAACACAGGCCCTATCACCAGCATAACTATGAGAAAGAACCAACAGGCTTCTACGTCCCTAGATCTTAGCCAAGACAGGGATGAGCGCTTGCCCCAATAGCTTAGGTAATAAGTTTCTCCACAGTACAGTCACAGGAAGAACAGCATTCAGTTTGGTTCCAGCACCATGCAGAAAACCAACCCTACTTCCCCTTTGAAAGCATTCTTCCTTCAGCAAGGCTCCAGCAGAGGATGCTGTTGCAGCAGTGTGCAGCCAAGATGCAGTCTTTAACAAAGATGCTGGAAGTCAATTCACACTAATGTCCTTATTTTGATTACAGCAAAGAATCAAGAGATGAACTTAGATCACAGCGTAACACAGGGACTATGTACAAACAACAGCTGCATCCGAAAAATAAGAATCAATTTTTTTTTCTTCCAGTCAGCAAGGCAGAATCGTGAGCTTGTAAGTCATAATAAGAAGGGCAACAGATAACCTTGCCTAAGTCAATAACATTTCCTTTCAGCAATTAAAGCAAAGCTATAAACAAAAGCTCAGAAAAGCAACAAAGCTAATTACAGTACTGAGGCTCAAGGGGAAGGAGGTTGCGTAAGGAGTAGTGAGCGATGTTTACATTAGAGAAGAGCAACCAGACACAATGAATAATAAAAGTTATTTGGATGCCCTTATTTGTGTTATACTACTACAGGAATAAAAGTAATACTTACAAAAAAAAGAAAACAAAAAGGACTCATTTGGCTTGTTAAAGAGTCTTCCCACATGTACTTCGTACAGCTTTGGGTCAATGATGACGTCTTCCAGTTTGCTTCTGTGTAATATACCTAAACTCGATCAAAGGAATATACTTCTACTATATTATTCACTGGAACTCTGTGTTGTTGAATCTGGCAAGATGAGAAAAAACATCATAAATATCTTATCCAGATACATACAGGGAATTTTATACTTCCTCTGAAGCTTTGTATCACAGATCTCCAATTTATTTTGTGACAGGGGAGATAACCAACAACCTGTTTTAATGTGGCAATTCCAACATTTCACAGACTCCCCAAAAATAATTTTTCCCCAGGTTCTGAGACATCTGTACATAGGCAAAGTAGACCTAAACTCTTAAAACACAAGGACAAGCGTGCTTTCATTTTACTTTAATATACAATTGCATTGAGGCAGTAGCATCTGGCACATAGCACTCAGCCTGCAGTGCTGTAAATGGAACACTGATGACTTCTTTGGGGGGGAAAAAAAAAGATGCCATCAAGTTAACATGTATTTCTCAGAATTTTCATTTTCATTTTTAACCCCCTTGAGACTAGCCAAAGCAGCCACTTCCAATGGAAGCACCTTGCGCATAAAAAGAGCCAAATGGCTTATTAGTCTGGTGGGGTTAATCAAGTTAGTGAGGTCTCATGCCTTGAAGAGGCACTGGCCCTGGCCCCTTTGACATGAATTCTCACTGTACTGCTGCGTGGAGCATCTGCTCTCTCATTCTGGGATCACAGAAGAACCGGAGTTTCCGGGGTAATAGCTTCACCTCCACAGGCATAGCTTCATACTCCTCATTGTCAATGCCAAAGGATCCCTCAGTGCCCTGTGTGCAGATAACGGTGCTGGTCAGGGTTAAACATCAACCAGGTTATTTCAGCAGTGCTCTAATACTGATACCTGATTTTACTAATAGGCTGTTGAACACTTAGCCGAGTCTTAACCAAGATGACCCCCTCCCTATGCCTTCCAGTCCACTTGGTCTCAACAACACAGCGAGAGCTATTCTTCACTGCACGTAATATATTAAGAGTCTGTTGCATAAGATGTTACCTCACTTAGTTGCTAATTGGTGATAATTAAATGCTAGGGAGCTTTAATGACCCACATTGTTTATACTGAAGAATTCTTTGCTATTGGAACTACAATTACATGCACTTAGATCTTGGTCTGCCAGTGGTGACACAAGCTAATCTGCAGAAGTGCCTGTTAAATAACTCCTATTAAATCCAAGTTACAAACACCTTTTGGTATGGTTTTACTATATCGACCTGAAACGTGAGATGCAAAGTAATTCACAGGTCAGGCATTACTCAGCAGCAGAATTATCTTTAACACTGATAAAGTTACCAATGATTAAAACGATCCCTCAAAATGTCAGGTTGACTTTACCTGAACAAATTGGGTGACTGCTTTGCATGCACTTGATTCAAGGTAGGGCTGTGTTACACGGATACTCAAACTAGCTCCAAGTGAACTCATGCACCAGCACAGCACCGATTAGAGAAAGCAGCATAGGTTCTGGAAGTCAGAGGTACAGGAGTCCATCTGGATCAACATATCCCACTTCTCTGCAAAGCTGGTGAGACTCACCTGAGCTGCCTTCAGTGCCTTCATCAGAGCTAGGTCATGGAGCCCAACAGCACTGCTTTGTGCCATGCACACGTACTCTGAAGATCTTAGCAGCAGCTGAACAGCTCATTTTATACCACAGTCCTTACTTATAGCTCAGCTGTACTTAGCCCAGCACTCCAGGGTACTCTTTCAGAATCCCAAAATTGCCGTGATACGAGTTTGATGCAAGTATTAGGATGGTGGCTAATCACAACGTCATAATCCATGATTTTCACTTGGTAGTGACACATTTTTTCACCTTTCAGAATGTTCTATTCTCCCTTCACATGAAATTATTTTGCCAAATGATAGATCACTTGAAGATAGAAATTATCTATGAGATTGATTTTACGTCCTTGTGAAAACAAGAAACTGCCCTCCCCAAGGCCGCAGTAACAGCCTCTTCTTTCTGAGAGGGAACAAAAGACTAGTCTAAATTACATAGGTGGACACAGTTTTGGCTTCTTTTTCAACCTCATCTATTCAAAGTTCTGAGACACTTCCCTGTAGCAATCTGAGCCCCACTGCCTTGTCTCACCCTCAGTGGTCTCCATAAAGCTTCTAATATTTATCTTCTTCTCTACAGCACACTCCCTTCCAGGGTAAAATGTACACACCCCTTCAACACTAGAGGAGAAGAAGGTGCACACAGGCGATACACCTGAGAAAGAGACCCTTTACAACGACCACTGCTGTCTTACCTAAGAGGTCTGCCACTATGTGCTGGCAGAGTGAAGCTCCCCGTCTAGTTTACAGACCACTTGGGAAATTCCAGTATGTGTCTCCTGGCCGGGGACTCAGTTGCTGCACTGAGGAACTGAGCATTGCACTGGCAGTGTAATCAGCCTCCCAGACTTGGAGCAGGGATTTCTTAATGCACAGCATCAACTAGTACGAGGAAATAAAGTGACAGAGTTTTCCAGGTCCCTCAGCTTCTCACCTCTGGTAGTTGCAAGATGCATCTGCTGGCCTGGATGCACTGACTCCCTTCAGGGCACGTATGTGGATCACGCATCTTTTCACTTCTGTTCAAGAGAGAGGTAAGGTAAGGAGATGTTTCTCTCAGAAACAGCCACATTTTTAGGGATGACATACCATTCTGGGTTGGTAAATCACTATGTCTTTGGTAAACTTAGAGGTTATGTGTATATATAGATATTTGTGGGCTTAACTGTGAGAAAGCAAACCTTCCCTCTTCTGCTGCAGTCAATACATATCAGTATGCACTGACAGCCTCCAACAAGCTTCTGCTCTGAGGCTCACTGAATATATTTGAACACATAGCGGTTTTGTGCTCCTCACTTACATGCTGAACTGTACAATTCCTGCAGACTACCATCTCCTCATATTCCATGCACCCACATTAACTTACCAGCAACTGAAACAAACCTGCCGAAAATCTGATAGAATTAGTTATATCGAACCACTGAATTACCATCTAAAAAACAAACAAAAAGCCCCCTCTTCTCACATCAACACCAGTCAGCATGACATTTCTTACCAGCTGCTTTTGTATCATTCTTGTGAAGAAAACCCCAGAACATCATCATCTTATCCATTCCAAAGAATATATCCATTTTTGTCAGTTACTCTCCCTCTTCTGGTGCCCGTGAGATTCTTATTTCCGTACTGTACTTAGAGAAGTGCTACTTTCCTACTTCTGTGGATGTCAAACGCGAGCACATAGAAGGCAGCTGTCTTAGAAAGCTGGTGGTGCAAGTGCACTGTGGTCTTTTTCAAGATGCAGGTTGCTGTCCTGTTGCTTTCCATGTTCTTGGAGCTGCAGCGGGGGACTTCAACTACTGGTCCTGGAGTCCGAGGATACACCTCACCCCTGAGGACTCTCACCTCGGGGCCAAGTGATCACGAAATCAATATGATGGATGAGCAAAATGGCGTTTATTAAACTGCGTCACAGGTTTATATGCCCCCTTTATGGGGTGTGGCCACTGTGGGGCTCTGTGCAGGTCATAGGGGTGTGCCTAAGCTCACCGTACAACGCGAGATCTTCCGAACGGGATTCCCTACACTGTCCTGTCACTGGATCAACTGTTAAAGAACAGCGCGTTGCGATTCCTCTTCCCAGCGCCTGCTGCTGCAGAGTAAGCACAAGCTCTTGGGGACGCTGACCTGTCTCTGGGCTCCTGACTGAAAACACACATAACCTTTTGGCTGACCTTTGGCAAAGGGTGCACCACACCCCAGGCAGTAGCCCCTCAGTTTGGGCCCCTCTCCAAACAGACAGCAACACGCAAACAGCGAAGGGGACAGCAGAGCGTTACAGCGTTAATGCATCTCAGCTCTCAAACGTGGCAGAATGATCACACTCCGACAGGCAACGCCAGCTGTCCCCAACTCTTCTGTCTATTCTGCAGACTGATATGAAAGAAGAGTCTATTTAAATATTGTCCAGGAAAAGAAACCACAAAAACCTATCAGAAACTCCCAATACAACAAGCCTTCTATGCCCTGAGGAGTGCAAGCGCCTCTTAAAATCCCAGAAAAAAGAACATGAGCAAAGAGGGTTGAAACACAAGATGATAATCCAAAACAGGAAGAAAAACTAAGATACCAAAGGAAAGGGCAAGGAAGGACAGAAGTGATATTAACTGTGGAAAGTTTGGTTTTAATCAAATATGTATATACTAAAAAATTAATGAGTGAATGTGAGGGAAATAAACATCCTCCCGGCAATATAAATTATAAATCATTGATGGCATGCAATGATTGTCAGTTTATACAGTGCTGTACAAACCAGCAAGATTCCCCGCTTAAAGCTTAACCTGCTTGAAGTTTAACATGCAAGGTCCTAGATACTGCACTCTGCTGAGCAAGTAGGTTTGTTTTTTGGTTTTGTCCACAAAAGTAAATGAGGCTCTATATAGATGCAATTATGGGGTCAAGGTAAGCTCAAAAGAGACAAGAAATGGAACTAAAGACCAAAGGAGAACGCTGGCAGAAGCAAACAGACACAACTCAACTTGCAGTGATTGCCCCTCTAGTGACCCAGTATAAAAGGATCAGAAATCATTTCCATTTGATTCCGCTCCTTACTCAAGACAAGACAGCAAAGTGAAACAGGAGCAAGACCAAAGCCTATCAGCAACAGTTTCAATTGATTATTTTATCCCACTCCATATGCTGAACCACAGAAATACAGGCAGAAAAAGAACCATACCACCTACTGCAGATAACACACACAACTTTGGCCTAGTTTTCCTCTCCAGAAGGGGCCAATGTTAAATGATTCAGATTAAGACACTCTGACCAAAAAAAGACCCAACCAAAAACCCCAGTCTTCTGCACTGTAGCTGTTGACTGTACTCATGCCCTGGAGTGATGGAGTGACAGCTCTGTATACTTTCATATACAGAATCTGAGTTGCCTACCAGGATGTGGATTACCAGGTGCTACACCTTCCATCCCCGCTCTCCTTGCCTCCAGCACTTCTTGGTAAGCACTGCAGTGTAACCACCTGTTCTTCCCCCACCTTACCTTAAAAACATCAGCTCTACCCCTGCTGCAGATGGTCTTGTTCACACAAATCTGATCTACAGCCGGAGGGCACTTTTATACACCTGGGATGACCTACTCCTTTCTTTGAAATCCAACAGCAGCTGCCCTCCAGCACGGTGATGCATCCCCACACACACTGCCTGAGCCTGCGTGGCGGTTTCCTGCTTCATGTGCGGTTTCTCTGTGTGATCCCTCAGTTCTGATCAACTCGCCGTCAGTGCCCTCTTCAAAATAAAAACCCCTTGATACCTGCACTGATAAGGTATTTTCCCTAAAAAACTTTTCAACCCCCCAAATTCTGGTGAGCTTAAAGCTATACATTAAAAATGAAGAGAAAGAGCTTCTTCATACATTTCCGAGGACAAACCCAGTTGATGCTCGGCAATGGGGAGCCTCTAACAATGGGCTTTGATTCCAGCCAAGCTGCCAAAGGGTGTTGTGTGGTGGAGAGCTTCTCTGAACACCCTGATTTTGCCTTGCAAAAACAGGGCACATTTTTTCATTTCTGACTCCTCTCTGTAGGACTAACCAGTCCCTCCCACTGCTCCCCCACTCCACACACCCCTCTTTCTCTTTCTTTGTTATCTACAGGCTTTTGGGCACTATTTAATCAAAAGATCTTGTTTCTTTGAACTTTGCTTGAACAGCAGCTCAAAGCTTTTCGTACTGCCTCTAATTAGCTCTAGTCAGCAGGGCATGTTAACTCTCATCAGAGGCTTTTTCTGCATGACAGTGCAATTGCAGTCAGAAAATGTGACAGACTGCTGCGTGAAGCATGTCCAGTCCGCATGGGAGACATTCTTTACAGTGGGTGTACACTTGAATACCACTCTCTTAAATCACACAAATTCATCCACATTTTTTTCTGCTAACAAAGTCTCCAAGAACGCAGCACAGCATTTCCTTTCTCTCCCTCCTTTAAGAGGCCAGGTTCCTCTTGCTGCTAATGGGAAAATCTCCTCCTCCTTTCCTTCTGTAGCCTTGAAAGCAAAGATTTCAGCCCCAAGCAACCTATGGTCCACATGGCTCATGCAATTTAAAAGCAGTTGCAGGCGGTAACCTGACCTACCCTGTATGCATAGGTCAGAAGATCCCACACCCACTGAGGCCCATGGGATTCTCAAATAAGGGGCCTGCTGCTGCTTTTAGTATCATAAACAAGACATACATGCAGGAATTAGCAGGGTGATGGCAAGCAGGTAAAACCGTGTTGAAATCCTTCCACAGATTTCACTAGAGGGAGCTCTAAGACTAGAAAACAGCAAAGAAAATGGTAACGGGCAGAGCAGCACACTCAGATTTAGTAGGAAAATCTGTTGCTAATAAAAACTGCTCTGAAGACGCAACATATTTGCTAGTGGGACTGTATAGGGAAGCTGGAAAAAGCAGCTCAGATTTGTGTCTGGTGAGAGCAGGACAACAAGACAACATTCCAAGCACAAAGGAAGCAATACACGCTCACTTTTTCTCCACATCCTGCTTCTTCATACCTACAGCAGCCTTCTCACTCTGCATACGAACAGCGCCAATACATTTGCTTTAAGTCCCTGTTTAAATTGGCATCTTCCAAAAGTTCTTCGAGCTCAGACCTGATTTCTCACCAGAGTTATTGAGTCAAGGGAGCTCTTCACTTAGAAGCAGGCCTGTAATCAGAGTTCAAGAATTACAGGTACCACTAGTAGAAAGGTATCAGCTCTGTGACCCGCCTCTCAATCCACCGAGCAGCTAGGGCTAAAAGATTCTGGGGATAAGTCTGTATGGCTGCCTATAAACTCAGTTATAACAGTATTACCCAGGTGGCACCGATCAATAGCAATGGGGAAAAAGATGAAAGGTATAGCAAACTCAGAAGCTAGGAAGAACTCCAGGTAGACTGCTCTGCCTTGTTTCCAGAAAGATAAAATTCCTAAGAATTTTAAAGAACTGAATCAGTAATTCCCATGAAGCATTACTGACTGGTGTCCTTTGCAGGCCTCTGCTGCTGAATTTTGCAGCACAAGATCAGAGAAAAACAGCACACTTCCCAGAATTAGTGTTCCGCCTCATACAGACATTCTGTCACCTTCCCGCTGCCTTGCTGTACTCACCCTCTGTTTACAAACTGGCCTTTGCTGACAGCATCCGCTTCAATGCAAATATCCATGAAGTCTTTGGTGCGCTATGCAAAAAAGGATTCAGAAATCAAGCAGTTAACATTTCAAAACGCCACACCCATGATACTGCAATATGGTCACAAAAAGCTCAGTCCTTTGTCCCACAAAAGGAGGCATTTCTACATTTCATGCTTTTTTCCACTCTTGACTTGAGATTCAGATTATAAATTATAAATAGTAATTTCTCACTGATGACTGTTCGATGACAAATACCACAAGAAGTGAAATAACAATTCACACGTTTGGCTTCTTGTTACATTTCACACCCTTATTAAAGACAGCAACAGCAGATCACTTGGGTTTACTTCTGTTCACAAAGATTTCTAATCAATGGGTCTTTCATGAATTTAAACAATAGTAGAATGATGCAACACTTGGCCACCAAACACTACGGTAAGAGAATTTTAAACAATACAAATTGGAAGTCAAAGTGTTCTTGAGATTATTCCTTTAAACTCCTTGCTTAGCTTCTTTTCTATTTACAGCCTGTCCTTAAACCAACTATAAAGTAGAGCTTTTGCCGGGAAAGCAACTTTGATTAAGATGCAATTCAATTTTTATTTGTTTTATTTATTTATTTAAACATTTCTGTCCTGGCAAAAGTCCTAGCGCAGATGCAATCAAAATGACAGAAGTAAAAATAAAACGCATCTATTAGTAGAACTTGTTTTATTTCTTTGCTGTGTCTGCAGAGGTAGGCTTGGCGCTGTCTGAGCTGCACCTGCATGGCTTTATCAGCTTCTCTCCAACAGGGCAGCCGAGGCATGAATCTGAGGTGAGACAGAAAAGACAGGAGTGGCTGACAAGGCTCAGCAGATATGCCCTAGTATCGATCTGAGAGAGCTGTTTTTCAGCTTTGATGGCTACAGGGACAATAGCTTCAAGAGCGGGAGTTAAAAGCAGTTGTAAGGGGTCCATATCTGTTGAAAAAAAGAGATGCCAGTATCAAGATACTTCCAGCCCTAGAAACAGAAAAGCACAACTGCCCTAACACAAAACTTGTCCATTTCTCTAGGCTATGCAAGAGGCCTGAGAACCTTACATCACTTCTTTGTTCAATACCAGCGTTAAAGTGCATCCTGAAGGCATAAAGGAGAAGAAAAAAAAAAAAAAGAAGAAAAAAAAAAAGGAAGTAAGGGTTAGTCTGTGGCAATGAGGTACTTTCTCAGTTCTTGGTGGGTCTGGTTTTACTTTACATCACTGACTCCAATCCAGTTCAGTGACCAAAACTGCTCTGGTTCAAGTGCCATCTAGAAAACACTAAAATAACAAATACCCAAATACTAGTCTCTGTCTAGCTTCTACCATCACTAGGACACTGGTGGTCCACATCATAAGCCACTGATGAAGAAGAAACTAAAATTTATGTTGTACATTCCAAGGAGAAAACAGGAGGAAATTTTAAGACTTGACTTCCTTGGTTTTTTGTTTGTTTGGGTTTTTTGTTTTGTTTTGGTTTTGCCTGATTCTTCAAAGACAACATATCGATATAACATGCATTTTCAGGTTCTAAAAGACCCTGAATTCTGAGCAAGACAAGCGTTGCAGTAAGTAACCTGTTAATCTGGGTGTAGTGGCAGTGGTTTCATGCTGCCATGAGGATGACATGAGGAGCAGCTCACCAGTACAGGATCACTGTGTTAGCATTTTCCAGTAAAATTAAAGACTGACAACTATCCAAATAGCTTACACAGCAATAAAATTGCACCAAAACACAGACATAAGCCAATGACAGGGTTTAAAACAGTGAATGAACAGCATGAGCATGCTGAGAAGGTTATGACAGGAACAGTTCCCTTGCTCCCTTGATTTTATTTCATGACCACCTGCATTTCCTGTCCTTCCACTGAGCATAGCCCCTGTCCTTTCTCTAATCCCATTTCTTTTTAACTGTTTGCTCTTTGTAAGCCAAAAGAAAGAAGAAGCCAGAATTCCAGACAGACTTTCAGGCTCAGCTTCCTTGCAGCACCGGCTGATAAAACAGAATCACTCTCCTATTAAGGTCAAGGAAAGGAGTGCTTATTTTGATGATTTGTTTTCTCCTGGGCAATCTTAAAGCTTCTGTTTGGCTAGTGAAACCTTCTTCTTGTACAAATTCTTCCTGACCCCACTGCATCCCAGTTTTACATGGGTCACCAGTGCTTTTAATGCTGGCTCTGAAATGTGCCCATTCCTGGATTCAGTCACGGGCCCCTCTTTGCATGGGGTAATAAGTTTTATTTATATAGACACAAGAACGGGGATTTAGCAAGAAAGGGAAACTGTGTGGGTGGGCAGCATTTGGAATCCAGTCATACTACGGTCTTACTGTCAGATCAAGCTGCCTGTTCCGAGTTGCAATGGAAAGCTCAGTGGTGGACAGCTTCAGTTCTTCCCAGTCCTCTGGGTTTACTTCCTGGGGGACTTCTGCGAATCAAGAAGAGAAGGTATCATTAAGCGGAATTTAATTACACAGATCATTGTTTCACTGCTATGAAGCATGAAACATCAATGCCAGCCGCAAAAATCACTCTGACCCTTTGTGATCACTAGCTTCGCTTCTTTCAAACGTCAAAATCTTTAAAAAGGCAAAGGGAGCTTGGGAGTACTGAAGGAAAGAAAAAAAATAACATCAGCACTCATGCAGTAGCAGGACAGACTGTCAAGCATGTTACATGGCAGCCCTGTGAGTCCTGCTTCTGTCTGCATCACCTCTGCTAGCCAAGAAGGAAGGAGAAGGACTTGGCATCACACAGACCGCACAGAATACACGCTCCCCTTCCTTCTGCAGGCTGCCACACAATGCCTAGCTAACCACCCAACCCAAGAGAGCCTCACAGAGCATGCAGAAGAAAATTTACGGTACAGAAAGAAATTTAATGTACTAAGAGAAACTTTAGGCTTCTGCATGGCCCAAGTTTTATTGTTCTATTTTAAATAACATTTGTTGCTATGTGTCAGCAACTCCCCCCACCCTAGAAAACAAGGGCTGCTCCTCTCTCACCAGCTCACTAAGACCATTCTACAGGAGGAAAATTTCAAGAAGCTCGCCCATACATGCCAAGTATCACCTATGGAGGCTTCCACAGCAATGGCAAGCAACTTGTGAGCCCAGGGAAGGCCCTGGGTTCTTTACAAAGGCACTTTTGTTTGTAAGACCACAAGCACTGGCAGGACTACTCTGGTCCATTTCCGGCAGGTACCACTGTAACTATCTTGACAAAGTCACAGTTTTAATGCATAAATAAATAATAATATAATAATGAGAGAGCAGAAATGTAAAGCAAAATGCCCGCACCCTGCTGCCTCTGATCTATTAAAGGAGTAGTGCCTGCCTGTGAGTTTATGCCAAAACACACACAGCTCACCTTTTGGAGGGGATGACCAGTATAACCGAAGTCGTCTGTAAAGCCTGACATACAAAGGAGGTCTGGATGGTTTCTCCTCTGGCTCTTCTGGAGGTCTCTCAGTCGGACCCAGATACATGAGAGCAGCTTGATGTTTCTGAGGCCATTCCTTGGAATTACAAGGACAGGAAAGAAGATAAAGGACTTTTTGTTCGGCACCTACCTGTTCAATCTGTTTAGTCCTTCAGCCTCTTTATTCTGTGCTCCCAAGTACTGCTACAGACCTACCCAGAGCCCACCACTGCCTCAGCCTACTTTATGGCTCTCCAGCCTCCAGATTCATATGCGAGATGACGTTTTTGCAACTTAAAAGAAATTACCCACACTTCCCTAGTCTACTAATCTACTCCTTCCCCACATAGAAGTGAGGTATTTTCCCCTCTATAAGCAGGGGGTAAAGGGATGTTTTCTTTGCTGCTGATGTGTGGCAGGGTGACACAGCTACTTCTGGATGGAGGGAACAACCCAAACCAGTAAGATCAACATTAATATCTGAAAGCACAATTGTTTTCTGCATGGTACAAAGGCAACCTCGAAGAGCAACAGCACAGCAGCGCCGAGTGCAAACAGGCAAAGGCTACAGCGCTGTGTGCGGCCAAGGGGCACTGAAATCTGGCAGGCCTTTGTTCTCCAACATCTCAATCAACCGAGATCTGACCTTGTAGTCAGGTGCTTACAGACAGCAATACAACAGGTCTTAAGGCAAGTCAGGTGAGCTTTATAAAGCACATGAAGGGAAAAGAAAAAAAAGAAATAGTAGTAACACATTATTCTCAATGATAAACATGGATTCCAGTGCCAGAAACTGATGGGCTACAGAAGAACCTTTGCTCCTGAATTACTGCCAGATGCTGACAAAGTTTATTTCCTCTCATTTTGTTTTAAAAATATTTTCTGAAATGCTCAAAACATAGCACCTACGGAGTAATATGATTGGGTTTTAAATGTATATACTAAAACAACTCAGCCAAGAGCCCACATGTACTAAATACAATTACTTTTCTACGCACAAAACTTTAGAAGTAGTTTAGGATCACATAGCACAGGTTGTTAAACTAATTCACCTCACACCTCCGAGAGCAAGGAAAGACTCCACTATCATGCTTACATAATAAACAGGACAAACAGAGGTTGTAGCAGTAGGGCAATACATGATGAGTAGTAATGATTAAAGGGAAAAGCAGCAATGCAGTGGTCATTTAAGCCTGTATACCAGAAAAGACGATAACCCTCGTAACAATGCCCCTACCAATACCAGAGGTGAGCTCTTTCTCCTTACACTGTTTTCAGCTACAGGTCACCCTGTTTCAAAGGACAGCTACAGCAAAACCAGAAACGATGAAATGCACCACAGCAAGGACAAGCTAGGAGGAGATTAACCTCAACAGGCTGGAGCCATTTCTTACAGAACTTAACAAAATGGTAACATAAGAGACACATAAAGCAATGAATAACACAATTACGGGAGATCAGGTAGAAACTTCTCTGTGTTAATAGCTGGAAAAGCAGGCACTTCTTCTCCAGCCTCCAGCAGATTAAACAGATCTTTTTAGTGTGCAATGAATAGCTCACCAGTGAAATCCACTAATGGAGGCTAAGGACTCAACAGAAGTGAGAAAGGGGCTGGAAAAAAGTGAAGAATAGGTTTCTACCTAGAATGCCAGCACACAGAATCATCATCTAATCTTTCCTGGGGATGGCGGGGGGCAAGACTTTCACGGCCACATTGCAATGTAACTCCCCTTTACAGGAGTTTCATATAAGAAAGCATCGGCACCATCACAGACAGCATGGCTGGACTGCACAATCTGATCTACAGTACCAGCTCCCAGGCATTTCCACAACCTCTCATGAGGCTCCTTATATGTTCAGAGAACAGGAGAAGCATGTGAATGAAAATGCCTCACCTTTCATGCAGGTCAATTTTTAATCTGTCCAGGACGAATTTTAAGCAACAGAGAAGTTTAAGGTGAGATATAAGCTATTAATCTTCATGTTCATTTATACTACACATGGAAGCCTGATGATCAACGTGCATGAGTAGCCTAATTATAGACACTTCTGTCAGATGAATAAATCAGAATGAAATACTGCCATAGAAAGACTGTTGAGAAAAGGCTACAGAGCACTTTAATGGCTCTCTAGCACCACTACTGCTCTCCAGTTTCAAAGGTGGTTACTGGCTCCCCCTGGTGATCTTGCAGCAACAAATCCTCCAAAATGTTGTTTGGTTTTGGGGGGGGTTAAGTATTCCTCCTCCCCTTCATCCCTTCAGAAATTAAGTCTATCTAATTGGTAGGTTTTTAACAAGCCTAGTTTCACTCCCATTTTATATTGTTACCGGAACCCTTCACAAAAACTTGCAGATAAATTATACAAAGCATAGTCAGCCTTTTCATTTCCCAGCTACAAAAACACTTTCCTTGCAATTACACTTTACCTTCAACGTACTGAAAAAGTGAGCTGCTTTGGTTTTCAGGGGCCCAAGGTACCAGTATCTGAAAAAAGAACACAGATGCAACTCCTAAGATATCCAGCGGTTCATAGTGGGAGAGGGAGAAATCAGACTTGTTTGCCGCTGAAGTTAGTGCTCCCCTACAAATCTTCAGCTTTGTGATACTGTGAGATAGCTTCTACACATCACCGGCAGCTCAGCAGTGACATCCCTTTCCTGAGTTACAGATCACCAAAATGTAGTATACAATCTTCACTACAGGCAGTGTGCCACCTCAGTAGCAGAATTTTACCTAGTTACGTGACACAACTGGGAATGATTTAAAGGTCTGTGGTCTAACAGCTGGTGGGATGCAACTCCACAATATGCAATAAAGAATGAGGCTGGAGGAAACAAACAAACAAAAATCAACAGCTTCAGTGACAAAAGAACAGAGCCAGCAAACATTCGTTTGCCCCAAAGGATTCTCAGATCAAAATCAATGTTTTACAAAATACAAATCCTGCCAGCCATACAGCATTGTACAGAATTTAAAGATGTGACTATATTTAGGCGGCTTGGCACACATTTTGATCACTGTCTTCCACCAAAGGAGGTCAACAAAGCACATTAAACACCATCAGCTCTAGAGTACCGCAGATCTAAGTGTATCATTAACTACTAAGATGTGCAACTGTCACACCGCTCCCATCAAGCCATGAAATTGTCTGTAAAATACAAGCTCAAAAAACATAAACCTGCACCATGTCTTCACCAGGACAGTGCTTAGCAGAGGGATAGTCAGACAAATTTCTGGAAGTTTAAAAAAGATTACCCACACTTCCCTAGTCTACTAAGCTTATGGCTTAACTCCCGTTGTAGCAGGTGCCTTCTTTTCAGTCTAAGGCAGTTGTACTGCAATACAACAAATGTTTTTTTAGCCCAATAACCCATCTCTCACGGGTACCAAAAGCAGATGAAGTGGAGAAGTATAAAAACAGAACAATCACACATGGTTTTGGTCCCAGGCTCGCTCTGGGTACCCACTCTTTTGCCGTTCAAGCGCTTTCCAAGCTGGCCACGTTTTCTGTGGATTCAAAAACATGTGTCATGGTTTAGCCCCAGCCAGCAGCTGAGCACCACATGGCTGCTTGCTCATTCCTCCCCCCTGCAGTAGGATGGGGAGGAAAAAGGGTAAACTCATGGGTTGGGATAAGGACAGTTTACTAGGACACCAAAGGGAGAGGAAAATAACAACAGTACTTAGAATATACAAAGCAGGTAATACACAATGCAATTTGCTCACTGCTACCACTCCTTGTAAAAATGACTTAGAAGTCCCTTCAAGAGGATCATAAGCACAATCAGGCTTTCCACTCACTCTGGAGCACTGCTCACTGGAAACTGGAGTGGCATTTTTCCTGGAAGAATCCCCATTTGCGACTGTTTTTCCTTACAGCTCACGTACTCGTGCCTGTAGTGTCAAGGTAGGTTTTCCACCCCACTTCATCATGTCCTCTCCGTGGTCATGCAGGTGAAATCAGAGAATGCCTCATCGTGTGTACCCTCTATTTCCTCTCGCTTGAGTAGAGGAATGCTTTCTCCTAACAGTTGAGATATCGGTTCTTACAGGTGGATGTAGGACATATCCTCTTTGAGTTGCCAGAGCTCCCAGGACAGTTTCTCCACAGCCGAGACAAGGGAGGAAGACAGACTTTCTTTGTATTGCCAGAGTCTGACAGCCACTTCATCCACCGCTGGTGTTTCTTCACCCTTCCAGTCTCTTACTGTCAAGGAGCTGGCGTATGACAATGGTGCGCTCCACACAAACTTCCACCACATGGATTGGGTACATTGGACTTCACGAGGAACTGTGGGTAACTGCGTGTTGTCCAGGTCACGACAAACCATCTCTCACACAGCTAATTCCCTCAGGTACTGGATATCTCGCTCCATTGTAGTCTGCTTGCCTGCATGACATACATCATCTGCACTAAGGGATACCTTTCCCTTACGCCTGACAGAAACCACCTCCAGAGGCTGAGGGCTTGGGTCTTTTTCCCAATCATCTTGTCAGTACCCCCTTCCCTAGACAGGGATCCCAGCTGCTTGGCTTTGCTACCCTCTAATTCCGGGTTACTGGCCCCCTTATCGCAGCACTGGAGCAGCCAATTAATGATGTGCTCCCCTGGAAGGCGGCTGAAATCTTTTCGCATATCTTGCGGCTCACTAAGGGACAGAGATCGGGACGACCTCTGGTTCTGCCGCTCACTCACTTCCTCCCCCCACCCCCTGCCACTGGGATGGGGAGGAGAATCAGAAGAAAAAGGTAAAACTCCTGGGTTGGGATAAGGACAGTTTAACAGGAGAGCAAAGGAGGAAAATAACAACAACAGTACTTACAAAAATAATACACAAAGCAGGTGATACACAATGCAATTTGCTCACTGCCCGAAACCCAATTCCCAGCCTGTCCCCAAGCAGCAATCCCTCTTCTCTGGCCAGCTCCCCCCTTATATACAGAACATGACATCATATGGTACCGAATATCCCTTCGGCTAGTTTGTGTCAGCTGTCCTGGCTGTGTCCCCTCCCAGCTTCTTGTGAAAATCAACCCTATCCCAGACAAAAACCAAAGTAACATTCATGGAAGAGAACGAGGTTTGAGGAAGTTCACGCTGCCCCACGTACAAAGTATGTTGTCATGCCTCCAGCACTGAGTCCAAAAGACTCTCATGAAAGGGAACTGCTGCAGGAGAGGATGTGAAGGCTGACACTAGGCAAAAAACCAGGGTCTGGGCAGGAAGCCTAGTAAGAGTGCAGAGGGAAGAGAAGTGCACTTCCTTAATCTTGGGGTTGCACTTAGCAGGAGAGCCTGCAGCACAGCCAAGTCAGCACCTACACAGGCTACCAAGTGTGTACCTTGCTTCCCAGGGACAACCACCCTGACCACTTACTGCATCTCTCCCATCCCACATCACCTCTCAAACCTACTCAAGTATTTGCCAGACAGACTGCAGAGGTCTGCTACCTCTTGCTTTCTGACAAAGCTAGCCCACGCACAAAACACATGGTATTTCCTTACAGCTGTGCAGCAGAGGCATGCACTACAATTCCTCCATAACAGTTTGAGAAGAGAACTGCTTTGGCCCTGCTGCTCCTTCACCAGATAATGGCAGTCATTTGATACACACACATGGCATATTAAATGTCCATTTGGAGAAAGCCCAACAATTATTAGTTTAGCATTCAGAGAACAGTCATCAGACAGCACGGCCCATGCCATTTCTGGCAGGAACTGAAGGGCATTTCTATGGCATCTGATGTCCCTTGTTGGAATTGAGTTACAGAGTCTGCGTGCGTCTTTTCATTGGCAACTGATGAAAAACAATGGCCAATTACTTTACTTAGACTGTACTCAAGGGAGAGCTTTTCCCACTGATACAATCCGAATAAAGTTCCAGAAGTGGGCACCACAAGGCAAGCAGGAAGTAAGTACTTAAAAGAACACGTCAGCACCAAGTAAGTGTTTATTTCCAAAACACAAAAATGCTGAAGTGTCTTACACTCCCATGTGTGTAATGTGAGACACACAAGAGTGGGTGCCTCTGCCTATCAAATGCCTACACTTAAAAAAGACTTCTTTACAAGAGGGACGTATGTCTTTTTAGGCAACAGATGCTAAAAAGGTACAGTTTCAAAAAACAGTGTTTTCTTACTTGCTAACTTTAACTGCTGCATCTCTGTAAGATCCCCATCTTAAATCAGTCACTGCAAACACAGGCTGTTCCTTTTCTCCCTGTAAAGAAAAATAAACTTTGCAAAACTGCTTTCTCTTCTTTCCAATGTTGGCTTTTGCAGTTAGAAAAATATCATTTCTATATAAAAACTGATTTCTGATTAATCCTGAAAGTGAAATTTCACAGAAGAGGTATGAAAAATACCTAACAGCAATAAAGCTAAGCAGAATTTAAGTGTTATACATTCCATCTGCTCCCAGAAATGAATATAAGAGGTGAAGTTTTGAAGAGGCTGATTGAGTTTGACTGCACACCCAGCAAGAGCCATTTCATTTTGTGGATATTGTCAGCCAAAAGCAAGGGGCTCTGCACAGTGACACTAAGTTTTCGCTGTGGAAATGTCCATTCTACAACACTGCAGAAAAATAATATTCAAAAACCACACACAGGACAGTCAAAGGTTTTCCCATTTCACATTTTTCAGTTTGTAAAAGAAAGCTATTAACTCCACAATACATATGAATGCATTAAATCAGCTCAGACAGCTACTGTCATCTCTCATAACTTCTGTAGAAATATTGGCATAACTTTTGTATTCGTCAAAACTCTCTGAGCCTCAAAAAAAGATGATCAGACATTCCAGTGTTTCCTTCAGCTTAGACTATCTGATGTCATAGCATACAGTGGAGAAATGACTGTCACCAGAACTGCTGATGTCATAAACCAAAATTCATGACAGCATTACACAGAGGAAAAGCAGTCCATGTAAACAGAACAACATCAGAATAGGAAAGTTTTAGGAATGATGGGTGCCAAATAAGCAGATGCTTTTACCTTGATCTGCAAGACATCAAGTGGAACTGTCTCTCCCTTCAAAATGGCCAATGTAGCATTAGTAATATGTCTGCAAAACAAACAGGAAAGAAGCAAAGGAAAACAAGCAAACAGGAACGAAGGAAAAGAGTAAGCTTTAAAATTACACATTTTTTTCAGCAAAGTCCAGGTGAGGCTTTTTTGCAGCAAACACAACCACCCCAGGGAAAGAACGCTGACAAAGCGCTGCACTTCCTTGAAATCAGAGAGCAAACTGGGTGGCTGCAACATGACAAAACCTGCATTCTAACAAACAGCAAAAGATCTGAAAAGCAAAAGGAAGTTCTCAGTCTAAGCTTTTCAGATATTCCTTCTTCAGCTAATCTGGCAGATCACGCTCCAACTCTGTTACTTGCTGTTTCAGATACTTAACACACTAAGGACCCAAATCATGGTTTTATTTTAATGCTGGCAAGTATAACAACCCGGCAGAGAAGGGGATGGTCATGAGACAGGCCTAAATGCATGTGTCTATGATTCAATTGCCTTAGTATGTTAATTTGAAGTTTTTAATCAACCTAAATCTACCCATCAAGTGCTCATGTGGTTTTGGTCTTCATTAAGTTGCGGACAGTAGCTAAGGCCCTTTCTCATTTCAAGTTGTAAAGCGTGGCACTAAAGATTTTGTAAGCCAAGTGTTCAGGTTCATCAAGAAGTCTCTATATTCACACCTTGAAGCATATATTTCATTAAAACTCCTTCCTTGTTTTCAAACTTGGGCAAAATTTAAATTCCACACTGCACAAGTTTTCTGTGTCTCAGCTGGACAGGGAAAAAATTGAGCTAAAAACAAATGCAGTTTTCAGATCCAGCTCAATATTAACATGAATCAGAAGGAGAAATTGCCCTTGGCTTCATCAGGCTTAGAATACTGTGACAGAGAAAGAAGCTGTTCTTCCCTCAGCCCTTCTTCTCTTACCTTTCTATAAGACTTCCATAGTTCCTACACTCCAAAACTAAGATCTAATAGTGCTGAAGGAACCAAAGCCCAAATATTTCTTTAAAAAATATCACTTCTGCACTTCTTAAGTCAGGTTCTGTTACTGGTGTGGGTTGTTAAGCAGCCTATTGACCAAATTCCTTTCAATTTCACCAATATGCTGCAGTCTCACCTGCACAGTTCATTACCTTGGGACAAGAAGATCATTCATTTCAAACAGCTTTTTCAGAACCCAAACATAAATTATTATTTTAATCTTAGCTGCTGATTACAGCCTTGTCCATCTTGCTGAGCTTAAAGGCACTCTGGTAGTTTTAATGAAGGATGTTATGCCAGTTGGCTCGTGGGTTTTATGTATGACGGATACCAGCAAGGGTTCCACAAAGAAGAATGTTAATGAGTTACTGAGACAACCAGAATGAACAGATTTCAGGCACAAGGAGAAATATATTCATTAGTATGAGAGGGGAGGAAGGAAAAAACGGAAAAGACATGAAGTGTGGGGAACAGAAAGCTTAGCTGACTAGCCTTTTTACTTTAGAAGTGGACAAAAACTTCAACAAACTGCAATTCAGGCAACAGATACTGCCAGACTGGGTCACATCTAGGATGCTGACAGATAAGATCCAGGTTGTTGGAGTTGCCAGCATGAGGCCCATCACAGGGATGGGCAAGAAACCCTGTAAAAGTCAGTAACGGGATCCAATCAGATATTCTTGCATGTCTTGCTTTGCAGGTGCTAACTGTGTTCTATGTGGACTGGTTTCTAGAATTCTTAAACTGAAGAAGGGATGGAAAGAGGACTTTTTGTTTTACTTTGTCATATCCGTGCTATATATCCTTGTCATATCCTTTCTGACTCTTCCTAAGAGGCTTGATCCTTTTAATCCTTTTTTTTTTAAAACACTGAGCATCACATGGTCACAGAGAAATTAGCCACAGAAAATGATTTCACGTTCTAATAATACATACATTTCCTTCTTTTAATTTTTAGTCAGTTTTTGGAAGTGATTAACTCAGGCAAGTCCAGAGAATCATCAGGCTCTGCCAACTTCTATGTAACATAGAAGAAAAAGAAAAGTATCAAGCTACCAAGAAGCACTGCTCCCTGAAAACAAACGAAAAAAAAAACCCCTTTCAGAAACACGTAATACTTACTGGACTGGGTTTGTGCTCTCAGGGTAGAGCGTGTGGCTCAGAGTGCAGGTCTTTCCAAGAGGTATGAATCCTATAGGAATCTTACTGAAGACAGCCTGGACACATGAGGAGAGTAAATTAACATTTGTATCAGCTGAACAAAGCTTCCTGTGTAGAGATAACAGCTGTGTCTGATATCACCCCTTTGGCACGAAGCAGCCAGGCACTTCCTTAAATGAGGCAGTAATACACAATGACTCAGAACATGGCATCCGAATCTGTGAACCCACCACTGCCAACTGGGTACAAAGGAGCTCTCTGTAATCGTTAAGAGCATTGTTTCATGCAGGTTGGCAGCCACCTCCTAACTAATGCATGGGTTCTGTCACCAATCTGCCATCTTTCTTAATACTGATGGTGGCATCGCAAGCTTTGAATCTCATTTAGCATTTTAGAAATCCCCCTCTGATAGAGTAACCTTGCATGGCAAAGATATTTTCTCAGTTAAGGAAAAGAAATTAATTGATTCCTCTGGCATCCAAATCATGAAGCAGCAGAAGGTCTAATTTTTGGAAGTCATTGACTGTGTTATTTTTCTACACCACAGTTCAGCAAAAGGGCTTGTTGAAGGAGCAAGTTATTACACTATACCTCATAATAAACTGCGCTTCTTGAAGCGTGTCAGCAAATCAATGTAAACTACCATATATCACAATGTACCATCTCCCTCCTGGCCGTTGCTACTAGCAGCTCTGTGATACTGCAAATCCACACCAACTAAATAACACCCCTCTCACTTCATGCCCACCCGCTCTCCATCGCTATCTCTGTGTCACCTATAAAGACCCAACACATCTCAAACACCCCTCGCTCATTTTTTTTCAGAATTGTTTTACAGCGTGCAGATGACAGGCTGTTTGCAGCTCACGCAGTCATGCTCTGCTCCCCTGGCTGCTAGGAACAGCGTTTCTAAAATACCTTGCACAGGCTCTCCTTATCCAGCCAACAGTGGTATGGCATACCCGAGTAAAAAGGGAAGCAGAGCACAGAGTGGGGGGGCTCAACTGCAGATCTCTACTCCTAGGACAGAGTGATACGAAGGACAAGAAGAATTCCCCAGCCAAAGACAAAGTGACACAGCAGTAATACTACAATGCAGTATTCCACCCAAAATAGTGCCGGATGCAGAATCTTCTACGCTACTGCAAATCAACCCAAGCTACATCAAGATAATAAGTCAAAAAACAGAGAAGAAAAACTACCCTCTAAAACTTTTCTTCCAGTACCTTTAGATGATAGATGTCTCAGAGGCCAACTATAATAACATTAAATTTAAAAGATTGATGTCTCATAATTGATACAGTCAGTGTCCCTTTAAAAATACTGGCTAGGTTGCAGAGTTTCTCTTGTCACATTCAGACAAAGCAACTGCCTAAACAGATACAATTCTAGCTGCCAAGGATATCATCATAATCTTGCCTGGATCATTTAATTGAGTTTTTGCCGGCTCCTGCCAGAAGGTTTTGAGAACAATGATTCCCTCCTTTCTTCAATAACACTGTCCTCCCTCTTTAAAAAGAAAAACCTCTCTCATTTCCATTCAGAGCGATCCACCTTGAGAGGTTAAAATTTGCTTCCTGCAACCATCTGCATAGGTAGGTATTCACCGCTTGAAAAATGGCAAAGCGATCATAAAGCAATAGGAACGTGGCCATAACTGAATTCGGTTTCAAGCCTGTACAAATACAAAAAAAACATGAACTTTCGCCCAATGCTTCTGCCAAACAAAGCAGCATACACAGCTGGTCCACGGGTCTTTAAAAGTTTTGCATTTGGCTTCTCCACAATCCCTGCTCTGAGGCTGGAAACTTCCCGAAGCCGTGACTCGGGAGCCTCTGTACTCCCCGAGAAAGGGCATGAAGAACAACGGGCAGAAATGCAGGACGCCAGCACGGCTGACTTACTACGCAGCAAGCTGGCTCCAGGTTAGTAAGCAACCTCTCGGTAAAAGGCAGCTGAGGCCAAGAGATCACAGTGGATGCACAACACACCTCCTCTACAAAATAAACAGAATTTTTAAAAATGACACTTCCTCACCTCATCTGCTCTGCGGAGAAGTCCAGTTATGACCTGAAAGACACGGGAAATGCTCAGCCCTGAGAATTTTGTTTTTCAGTTGCAACAGAAAGCCACACAGTTCTATTGTTAAAGAATTAGAAAAATCAGCCTAAATTTATGCTAATTGGTTATTAATTACTGCATGATCTACTATTGGTCAAGCATATTTAAATTAGCACGCATGCTTCTTGAGGGTGCGCGGGGAGGTAATTTGCAGTGTCCTTTAATTGGGTGGGTGGCCGCAAACTCCCCCAGCCACCTTTCCCTTTCCTCTTGTTATTGCCAATTTTTGTGGACTTCAGGCCTCTCTGGCAATCACCCAGCTCTCCGCGCCTTTTGGGCCAGGATGTTTCCCCTTTATCAGTTTTTCAGCTTTTCTTCAAGGATACTTTTTAGCAAAGCATGCTTTTTATCAGTCTTTTGGCTGTTCTTCAAAGGTATAGTCGTTAGCACAGCAAGGTAGTTCGTTTAACCCTAAATTAAACAGTGTCTAAGTACTAACCCAAACACATTTCTGTGCCTGCAAAGTGGGAAATTCTACTTTATAGGTATCACTACAGCTGCTTACATGGGAAAGGAGGCACATTCAGCGTGCGAATATGGTGGAAGTGGCAGGGTTATGAGTGTGCATGAGTGTACGCTGGCACCACAACCAAGGCCAGTGTAAATGTTTTAACGTCGAATAATGCTCTGCGTAATGCAAAAATAGCCCTGGTCAGTATGTAATTAACAACAATCAATTCTAAGGCCAGGAGAAACTTGCAGATGTACTCTGACCACTTTCTCTTAAGGTCACTGCATTTCATTTAGCCATTGCCTTACGACGCCAGTAGTTAGCATTCCAGGAAATGCTTTAGCAATACACAGCCTTCCTTGGAAAACAGAGTATCCCCCAGCTCTGCTGGTAAGTTTGCTCCTGTCATTAATCATATTGACAATAGGCATTTATAAAATATATATACCATGCTTTATTATCACTCCCACGTAATTTTTAAATTATTTGATTCCCACTTGGAAAAATATGCATTCCTCTTGGGGAGTACAGATAGGAATGAACTTTGAAAATTGAACCATTACAGCTACATTACACAGAAATAAAAACTTACAATCATGTCTCCCCAAATAAATTTCTCATTCTACAACAAAATTCTGGAACATAGTTACACCACTTTCTGTCCCCACTGCCATCATCAGTTTTTGACTAATAACAACTAGCAGAGTCTTTCTATGCCCAGAAGATTATAACATTGACTGAAAACACAGATACTAAAGTGGACAAATCTCTAGTAATAGCTGTTATGATGTTGTTAAATTACACAGACCCAAACTTCTCACCCTCAGCCCGATTATGGTTCTCAACAAACCAGGACAAAGCTCCTGCAGTACCTCTTGTACTGTGCCATCTCCTCCTGCAATAATGATCAGATCTGTGGTTTCCATCAATTCCAGCAGCTTTTTCGCTTGTCCCTCATAATCAGTCTGAAGAAACAGAAATCCGAACATGAGAACTCAAGTGACTATTTTTAGGATTTTTTTCCTATAGAAAAAAAGAATCATCTATCCATTTGCTTAATAGCTATTCTCCCATAGGCACACAGTACTGTATATTATTTACATTCACTGAAATTTCTTCAACTTATAAAACAAGTCTGCTGCCTAATATAGTGCCCACACTGTTGTGGGTTTGCGTGGCAAGGTTTTGGTAGCGGGGGGGCAGGGACCACAGCGGTGACAGCTTCTGCAAGAAGCCGCTGAAAGTTTCCCCTGTGTCTGACAGAGCCAATGCCAGCCAGCTCCAAGACAGACCCGCCGCTGGCCAAGGCCGAGCCAGTCAGTGACAGTGGTAGCGCCTCTGAGATAACAGAGTTAAGAAGGAAAAAAAAAGCCAACCACAGGAGCTGTTGCAGCCAGAGAGAGGACTGAGAAAATGTAAGAAACTCCTCAGACACCAAGGTCACTGAAGAAGGAGGGGCAGGAGATGATCCAGGCACTGTAGCAGAGCTTCCCCTGCAGCCTGTGGTGAAGACCATGGTGAGGCAGGCTGTCCCCCTGCAGCCCATGGAAGAGGGGTGATGTGATGTAGAGATTCCACCTGCAGCCCGTGGAGGACCCCACAACAGAGCAGGTGGAGACACTTGAAGGAGACTGTGACCCTATGAGAAACCNCACAGGAGCTTTTGCAGCCAGAGAGAGGACTGAGAAAATGTAAGAAACTCCACAGACACCAAGGTCAGTGAAGAAGGAGGGGCAGGAGATGATCCAGGCACTGTAGCAGAGCTTCCCCTGCGGCCTGTGGTGAAGACCATGGTAAAGCAGGCTGTCCCCCTGCAGCCCATGGAAGAGGGGTGATGTGATGTAGAGATTCCACCTGCAGCCCGTGGAGGACCCCACAACAGAGCAGGTGGAGACACTTGAAGGAGACTGTGACCCTATGAGAAACCTGCGCTGGAGAAAACTCCTGGCAGGACCTGTGGCCCCATGGATAGAGGAGTCCACGCCAGAGCAGGTTTGCTGGCAGGACTTGTGACCCCGTGGGGGACCCACGCTGGAGCAGTCTGCTCCTGAAGGTCTGCACCCCGTGGGAGAGACCCACACTGGAGCAGTTCGTGAAGGACTGTAGCCCATGGGAAGGACTCATGTTGGAGAAGTTGGTGGAGGACTGTCTCCCATGAGAGGGACCCCATGTTGGAGCAGGGGATGAGTCATCCCTCTGGAGAAGAAGCAGCAGCCGAAACGTGTGATCAACTGACTGTAGCCCCCATTCCCGTCCCCCTGTGCCACTGTGGGGGAGGACGGAGAGATCGGGAGTGAAGTTAAGCCCAGGAAGAAGGGAGAGAGGTGGGGGGAGGTGTTTTAATATTTGGTTTTATTTCTCACTGCTCTGCTCTGTGCTTTGCTTGGTAATAAATTAATTTCTTGCTAGGTCTGGTCTGTTTTGCCAGGTGAACAGCCTTCCCCCTCCTTATCTCGACCCACAAGCTGTTCGTTATACGTTTTCTCCCCTGCCTAGTTAAGGAGGGGCAGTGATAGAGCAGCTTTGGTGGGCACCTGGACTTCAGCCAGGGTCAACCCACCACACACACAAAGGCTAAATGAAACATTAGAGTAAATCTTATTCGGTAGATCTAGAGTATTGCAGCAACTGAAACAAAATGACCAGTAAACCATGCTCTCGCAGAAAAAAGTCCCAACATCTTCAGCAGCCAAAGCCAAAGTACACTGACTTTCTAAACCATCAAAACCGTTTTCTGCAAAATTATTTTACTGGGACATCTCAGCCTCAGTTACTGGCCCAGTCCTGTTTTGCTAAATTGTCAGGTTTGAAGCTACAAAGTGTCAGTTTTAAGTCTTGCAAAATAATTTTCTCTCTTAAGGTGGGACTACGTATTTTCAAAGAGAGGCATTAATAAAAACAGCGTTTTAACACTAAACCTTGTGAAAAAGATTTCAAGACAGAAAGATACATATTAGGGTACTTCACTGCTAGGCAACAGTGATTATCAAACTATCCACATAGCACAGCCTCAAAAACCTGCCAAAAGATATTTACTTTTTCCTCTCTTTCCAAAGAAAACCTGTCTGCTAATTCACACCATTTAGAGCTCAGCGTCCTGTTTTCATGATGGCAATGTTGAATTACTTGGGAATACACTGCCATATTTTCAGTGTAAAAATAAGGAGTTATTTTTAATTAATCTGTACAGTTCTGCTGCACATCGAAGTTCCTCACTTCTGAATTCTGCAAGTTCAAGCAGAACTGACAATTTCAACAGTGATGGGCATGCACCGCTACCCAGCACTCAAAATATTTAGAGAGTTTTCTCTCAAACATGAATTATAGAAGGGCTGCTTTAGACAGAAAGACAAGTAGATGTACTGCTTTAGCTGAAAATTAAAAACTCAGTACACAGTTTGTAAACTAAATGTGAAGTAAAAAAGAAAAGATTAAGTACCAGCTTAATATCTCAGTATTTATTTCTTCTCAGAGGATGTCTACAGGACAACTGAGAATTTCAAATGCATCCAGAATTGAATTTCAGTTCTTCAAGAGGACAAAGCAGAGCAGACAATGTATCTGTATTAACAGAACAGTTCTTACCTTAACCACAGTTACATCCAAGCCAGATAAGTGCAAAATTGGAGCAGCATTCTTTTCAAAAAGGTTCCTGGCTTTGCTAGAAAAAACAGAGTAAAAATTATTTCATTAGTCTGGTGGCTAAAAAAAATTAAAAAGGAAAGAAACACATGAATAACAAGAAGAAATCTACTTAAAGACAGAGCATACAATCTACACAATCAGTCACTCAACCCGCCAGTCAGGAACGATGAGATTTCATTTGGTTCAAATGTATTACATTCCTAGACTCGTATCTCAGATGTCAGCTTTTTGTTGCAGTTCCAATAAATGCAGAAGAGGTTATCTAGCTTTCTCCAAAAATAATTAAAAAAAACCCCACAACAAGATGTACAGAAAGAAATTGATTAGAAAATTAATGACTTACAGAGCACCACGCTTTAAGGCCACAAAGAAGGCCCATTTAAGTTTTCAGTAACATTTTTTTAAAAGAAAATTATTGTTACATCTTATTAAATAAGTTCAGAAGCAAAAATTTATCTGACTTTATTTTGTTACAGGACTCATGCATTTTCTAATAAAATAATTATGCCATTAACTACAAATTGCTTACAACAAGCAGAAATGTGAGACTAGAAGTCAGGGACTTAATTTACTAATACTTTGCATTTTCCAGTCATGGGTGTTTTCAACAAAAGCACGTAAATCCAAGCACTTCCATGTCAGATATAGAATTCCTTTTATATTGTTACTGAAAATTTCCCACCCCTCCCCAAGATGCAACTTACAAAGCTGAGCTGATCAGCAGAAAGAGACATGCATCATATCCAAGATAAGTGTTTTTCTGCTAATGAGTATGCAAAAATAGCAGCCGACCTCTTCCAGGAGTCTTGCTCTGAACCCATATTTAGCGCCTCAGTTTGTGGGCACATCCCTTTCAAGGACAGGTTCCCACAGAAGTAAGAGCACTGCTGGATAACTTCAAGTCTTGAAGCAATCAAGGTCATTATCTTGTTTCTATAGTTTTTGAGGATGGAAATGCATCACATACAGAAACGTGTAACGAATACTAAGGAATTCCACATAAGAAGGAATGACAAAGGCCAAAACACAGGATAAAAGAAAAATTAAAAATATAGAAGTGTTTAGAAATTATTCTTTCAACTCAAGCATCCAGTTCAATTTCTCCACTCAGAATTTTTGTGAAATAAAGTTTGGCATAGTTACATAGCACCAGCTTGGCATCAGAGGGAGGCAAAAAATGAGCTCAAAAATCTGGCTGGCTTTTATAGCGGATGGCAGAGCAAAAATATGGAAAGAGTGCCTCACATATGAGTGTAGGGAAGGGGCAGTCTTACCCTTTGCAAGCTGCTGGGTTGAGGAACACTGTTGCCTTCTTCAATGGCATACTGGAAGGGATAAGCTGGTTGCCAAAAGCCTAAGTGAGATAAGAAGAGCAGAGTTCAGTTTATCTTTTAAGCACATTGGTAAAACAGTTCAAGATAACGCATCTCTGCAAATGTCAACGGGCTTTCAAGCATCGTGACATTTAAATGACTTCCATCTTTAGCCACCATGCAGGTCTCCTACTCAGAGACCTGCACTCAGCAACAGCCCACACTGCTGTCACAAGTACCATTTAGCTCATTTTTACAATACTACCACCATTTCGTTGTTGTCAACCTCTGGTTTTCTGCCATGGGCAGAGATCCAGAAAACTATCCTTGACTCCAAGGTTACTTGATTTTCCTTCCTTATGTAATTCTCATACACCTGCCTACCACCTTCTTTCTGCATCTTCTCCAACTTCTGTACTTCGTGTCTTGTATCTCTTCAGCTCATTTTCTTTGTTTATGTTTTTGAAGATATGAAAGAGAATTTGCCTTGACCTACAAGCAAGCTCACTGTTTCTCAGACATTTTTTCTTCCTAATGTCTCCATATAAAAATCACGGAATTCTGCTTCATTTTTTCACCCAATTCTGAATTAGGTGCCTTGATTTTAAATTCTCTGAGAGCTACTCCATACAACTTCTTGTCCCTTTTAGCCATTTGTACGGATTTCCATAGCTTTTCAGCACAGGAGAGACAAGAATTGCATGCATGTCACTTCCCACTCTGTAAGGCTCGTTTAGGTCACCTAAAGGCATCCTCACAACCACACCAGATCAAACTGGGTTTGAATACAAGGATGACAATGTATTCAGCAGTACCATCCAGAAGGCCAGAAATAAAGTAGGAACAAAAGACTACTGGGCCGAATACAAGACAGTCAAATGTCCTTGTTTTTTCCCATCTCTTTATCTTTAAAGTTAATCTTTAAAGTTATAAATAATTAATTCTACTTGCCAACTTTGCTCAGGAAACCTCAATTAAAAAAAACATTGCTTAACACATTCAAATTTCGTCTTCAAGAAAGGAAAAGGATGATAGAAGTTGCTGAAAGTAAAGGAATCTTAAAAAAAAAAGCCAAACAAATCAATAGCTCTTAAGCTTTACTCAAAAATCAGCTGGAAAACAGACCAAATTATTTTATTACAATTGTTGGGTGGAACTGGGAAATATAGGGGACCTCTAGTATGTTACCGCTCTTAGAAACAATTAATTATTTGCTTTGGAGGGGGCACAATGTGATGTATCTGCTTGCTTTAAGCAACCTAATAAGGTTCATAAACAATTTATGAGCAATAACACAATCACTTCTTTACGTAATATACTTAAGACATTTATGTTACATACAGGCACATTTCTAAAGCAAATGCTGATTTTTAAGACAGGAAATAAAAAAATAATAATGCAACATTCTAGAAGTATTTTTTTCAGCGCATAACATAAGGAAAGACAACTTAAAGCCAGACATTAAATATATATGAGAAGGTATAATTTAGGTAAGTCAATGCCTTTTCCACTTCCCTGTCAAATACACACTTCCAGGTACTGCATCTCTGGATTTCTGACAATCATTATTTTGCAACTATGGAAAACCTTTTATAGAGAGGCTTTATAATGCTATATGAATATTAACAAAGAAACTACATTCCTTTACAGAAAACCACCCCTGCTTCAGAGAGCAAATTGTTTGCCAGGACCTCTTTAACACATGCCCAGAGTTCAGTAACAACAAGGTCAATCAGCGAGATCACATTTGCAAAGGAGGTCCACAGTCAGCCGACACTGGTTTATTCCACAGAGGGAGGTGTAAAAGTTTAAAATATCATAAATTATTACAGAATCTTTCTATGATCATTTGCCACCTCAAGGCTGTCATCATAAACTGATACTTAAATTCAAACATGCATGATGGAGTCTCTGCAGGAAATACTGCTGTAGCAGGTGCTTTGGCAGCAAAGTGGGCACCTCATCAATTTGGTATTGTAATAGGCTTAAAAAGTACAAATCTGATGTAAAAATAATAGGGACTCCCAGTCGCTATCCCAGTCAGATGAAACTTTTTCTTGGGTGAGTCTGCCTCTGTTTTTTCCTAAGACTTATACAGCACTATAAACACAAGTAGCATTTTTCAAACAATTGTAATAGTTGTTATTCTGAAGAACATATCAGACATTTAATGTCTTACTGCTGTCCTGCTGTGTGTTTTCAAGCAGTTTTTGGCACTGACGTATCAGTGAGAATAGAAATTACAGCAAGAATTGATTACTAGGCTTTCTGGCTCATTCCTCTCTAACGCAGGAGTCTTCTGCAGGATATTTTCCCAGACTTTAACCACTGAAATTATAAGGAAGCTCTATTGACAGTGCTTTCACACTTTAATTTACAAGAATAAACCATAATGGAACAGATCCCATCACTTAATGACTGGAATTAAGAAATAGGAAATTCAGAATTTCCACAACAGAACTATCTTCTTGTACCAGTCTTTCCTTTGCAGATATACCTTTTTGATAGCAAACACACGTAGGCCTTTTAACTTCCTCTTATGTATCATTCCATCAGTGCCTTTTTAAATTTTTTTTTTTTTTAATTTGGTCAGCATGCTTTGAACACTGAGGTATTAACTGCTATTTTCAGAGATATAAAAAACTTCTATCACTTTGATATTATGCAGTAAAAATGAATACTGAAAACATAAAAATCAAGAACAACTGATGCTATGAGTTGGAAATGAATTTGACTGTAAAGCTGTAAGTATGATTTATGAAAGCAGTATATTCAGAAAAAGATTTTTCTTATTCTTTCATGAGACTTGATCTCCCTTACATCTATACTGGCATGAAGCTCCATTGCCCAAACTCAGCTGCTGTGAATATCTTTCCCTCAACAGCAGGCAGGCTAAAATTGGGATTATTCAGGTGCGCCACAGAAGCAGGTTAATCTCAAGGAAAGGTCTTAAATGAGAAAAATAATTTTCAACATTCTTCTCAGGCCCCAGTACGTAGCAATGATGGGAGCAGGGTTACACCCTGCAAAATCTCTATGATCTGGCATGGAGAAGCAGGTTTAGAATGAAGTTCCTTTGTGGGAGGTTGAAAGATTCTTAAAATCCTCCACCACGCCACCCAGGAAATCAGAGCCAGTAAGTAGCACCCGTGCAGCGATGTAATCCACGGGAAACAGCACCTGAAAGCACCGATGAAAGACTCTTATTAAGGACAGGATTTCTTTACAGGACTGCTACAGTATGGGAATTTGTTCACTGCTGGCTGCCCATGCAGACTGCAAACTACGAAATGCAATAGCTGATATACTCAGGCACTACTAGCCCTTTCTCTCTGAATACCAGCTTTCTTGTCAGTGATCAGCAAACTGGTGGTCTCCATTAAGTTCCCGGTCTGAAATGCTAGGTCAGTCATCACACTTAGAACCCTCAATAAAGGTACTCGGGCCCAAACAGACAAGGGCAAGGTCTCTCCAGCCAAGCAGTAACACGAAGCAGTTTGCATCGCTTCTGCCCGGGCTACACCCATCGTGGTGGATCTGAGATTTCAGTCTCCTGTCTTATCAACAAATACAGGCACAGAGTAATCACACCTGCAGAAAGGGAGGTCTGCGTAGCTACAGCAGTGACTGAGATGACCCCAACGATAACACCGCATCGTCCATCGCAGCAGCAGAGTCAGGGCACGAAAGGTACAGCACCCTGGCTGCAGGCCTCAGCCACCCTTCGGCACTTTCAGCAAAAGAACACAGATGGCATCATTACAAGGCTTGTCACGTAGAGAGGGCCCGTTGGGAAAATCTTAGGAGCTCTGCACAACTAAGATAAGAGGGAGATTTTAATCTAATTTTATCACTTTAAAGGGTATTACCTGGGCTTCTTGGCATGCAGCTCTTCGTAGCAGGTTATCGCTATTAGGCAAGACAGAAAATAGAGTGGACATTAGGTTGTGTAAGTTTAAAACAGTTTCATCATTTTAAAAACGTAGGGACATACTCTTTTTATACACACTTCGACAGCACTAAAATAAAAAGTACAGGTCCTTTAAGACCTATTTAACACATTCTAAGGATGAAACATACCTGTTCAAAAACACATAATTTTTTTTTTTGCATGTGCACAGAAAAATCCTTTCTACAGTAAAGAAAAGCAGAAACCAAAGACCAGGATACCAAGTGTGCTGAGGCTACATAAGTTATGAGATACCATATAATTGTGATTTATTTTTTAATTGCTACATAACTGTACTCCAGATCTAAGGTGGGTGTTTTGGTTTATGGTTTTTTTTTTAAATGTTAATACTGCCTGTTATTTACACTGAAGGTACTTACCATTCTGGCAGTATAGAAGGGATTTAGAGTAGACTTAAGCGTAACTTTCATGGACTTAAAACCTTGTGCATTATAATTGTGAACTCTCCTCTCCATCGGTTTGTAAGCTGAACACATTAATGCAGCACCTACCACCCACCTAGGTCTGAGCATGGCCTAAAGCAGTAACTCAGAGCGGTGAGAATCACTCAACTCACCAAAGTGAAGTTTAAAAATAAAGAAGAAAATATCAGTATTAGATATGCCACTGACAGTCATTTCAGAAAGAAAGTCCAGACTAATCCTTGTGCTTGTCATTGGTGACAGACGGCATTAGCAAGGTTGGCAAGCAAACTGGAGACCGAGCTACTGAGTGAGGAACAAAATTCAGTTCTCCCCAGACCAAAAAATGCCCTACCGGCACTTGCGGACAAAAAGGGAATCCTGTTCTGCAGTGCCCAAAGTATCACCTGCCCTCTAGATACCAGACACTGCCCCTTCCTCGCTAAAACCAAAAAACTCCTTGGCACTACCTGGCAAGACGATACACTATTGTCTCAAAAGGACCAAGTACAAAAACCCCTCAAACAATTATAGTCAGCATAGCAGAATGAATACACTCCACCAATTAAAATTACTCAAGGCCAGCCATGAAAAACAAGTGACTAGGAAAGAAGCACATTCCTGCCACAAACTGTGGCTCATCAGGCCAAGTCCTGCAATGGAAACGGCTGAAATGAAAGCAAGGCCTTGGTCAGATCTCTGGACCCAAATGCGAGTGCGATCTATTTAATTCCATGAGCTTAAGCTATTTATCTGTCACTGGAGCTACATAAGCTGCTCTTTTTGACATCACCAAAAGATCCTGCAAGGTCCTAGAAGCAGGGTGACTTCAGGTGAGATATAAAGTTGGGTTCTGAGAAAATAACTCTGCAGCAAAAAAGTCACAGATTTATTCTTAGTAATAATAAAAGGACAAAAAAAGGCTTATTCATACATATATATGTGTGTGTGTGTGTATACATATATATATAAAAAAATACCTCACCAGGATAACAAATAACTGGAATATCTAAATTTCCTCAGAGGCACAAGTATGCTGTTAACAGTCATGTTTGCTCCTTAAAACCAAAGGAATAAGTCATTTGTATTAAGCACCTGAAATACTAGAGGAGCAGCAGACTTGGTTTGGATGGCAGTAATATAATGGAGGCTCACTAGTTAAAATACCTGTCTCTGAAAAGGTTTGTGTTCCAAGCTAAACAGCACAGTCACAGCTACTTCCAGTTCAACCAAGACAGCATGCCGGGCTACGTCCACCCTGCGCTGCTGAGGGCACGAGCCCTCATATAGGGACATTTTTTCCCCTCTGTGACTACAGGTGGCTACAGCAAACACAAAGCAATTGTAATTTCAAGAGGTGGAGTTGAAGTATTATGAGATACCAAGAAAACCCCATGATCAAATGATGGCTGCACAGTTGATATATTTGACAATTGCTGTCCTAACCTTATTAACAAACTCCAGTCAAATCCATGTTACCTGTTTGGTTCACATTGATGCTATTTTGTTCAGAAGTCAAGCTGTATGTTTTCCTGGTGCCCACAGCCTTCTGCTGCAGTGTTAACAGCCTTTAAAGTGGGGTCCAGCACAACTTTTCAAATGCAAGCAAGAGATACTGCGCTCTCTTTCCCAGCCTGCAAAGACCCTCAAAAACAACTGTCAAGGATGCAAGCTTGACTCAGCTTGATGGAGTCTTAACCATAAAAATTAGGCTCAATAGTTTAGATGTCAACATTTCAGCTTATTTTCTCCTGCACTGAAGCACTTACAGAAACAGAAGAATCTACTCTGACACAGAGCATTTTGGTGTCAAAGAAAAGGTTAGGTTCTGAGACCAGAAGAACCATTTAGTGTCCAGTAATTTATAGGTGATGTGTCTTACCTCTCCAGCAGCACAGCACCCCCAGAATCCCACGCCATCCCAGCCACACTCACAGGATTCCCACTGATTCAACTAAGATATATTTCGAAGTCCTCTGAGTCTGGTTAAAAGATGTCCCAAGTTTGGCTTAAAGATGCCAGTTAACAGGAATATTTTTATTTCTTTAAAATGTTACATCAACACTTAATTATATTCATACTTAAGGAAGAAAAACAAAAAGCACAAGCGCACTCACAGGATGTATCTGTGAGAACAGCAGTCCTCCTCCTGTATCACAGCTCTTACCTTTACTCATCTCACATGGCTCACCCAAAGTACCACAGGTGGGTACGGAAGGCCTCTGCGGGTCATACCAATTAATAAATATAGCTAGGAAAATGTTACAAAAAGCAAAAAGTTAACTTCTTAAAGTCTTCTGTCTCAGTACGTATTACCTTATAAAAATATGACTGCATGCCAGCTTTCAAAGAAAAAAAGGCTTCAATGATAAACGTGAGATTTTGTTGATTTTATTTTGTATTTTATTGACTAATATTACATACTAACCAAGCCTTTTCAGCAACACTCCAACATGAGCAGGTGGAGGCAGATGGAAATTGCTGCACTGCCTTAAAGAACATACAGAGATTCCTTCTGACTTGCACCACATCCACAGCCAACTGAAAATCAATTCTTACTTTATGTTTCCCCTAAGGGCTTGTAGACAAAACTCTCGCCTTACAGCAAAACAGCCGTACAGTATTGCACCTGCTGGCCACCGAGGGCTGCCTCTCCGCTGTGAGAATTACGCACCGCACAGCTTACAACTGGGCCAACTTGCTTAATCAGTAAAAATTGGGAGACAGCGAGGAAAGCGCAGTGGCAGTGGGGTATGGAAGCAAGAGGATGTCCTAAGCTGAACCCACGGACAGAACTTTGGTTCAACAAAGGCATCAATCAATTCTGCAAGGCTGGCAGCCACCGCAGCGCAGCGCAGACTCTTCGGAGAACTGAGCAGGCTTATGCCAAAGCACAGAACCAGCGCAGAAAGAAAGGAAGAGCAACTGTCCAGAGCTCACCAGGCACCAGCCGTGTCAGGCTGCCCGAACACACCGAGCTGTGAGAGCACAACGCTCATACGGGTTGCTTGAACAGGGGCTGTTCTGCAACATCCCCAGTGCAGCATGGTGGCCACTGCTCCTGTCCTAAGCATTTTCAGCTAGAACAGGGAATCAACACTCATTATAAGCACACAGATCCACAAAATTTAGTACGTATGCTCCTCCACCTGAAACTGCATCCTCTGCCCAAGTGTCAGCAGAGCCAATGCTGAAAGGATGGTTCCCAAGACGAAAACTCAGCCAGGGCACCAACAAACTCAACAAGGACAAGAAAGCAAACTCAACCAAAGAAGCTGTTTTGAGGTCCACAGCTGCAGCAAGGGTAAGCCTTGGTCTTAGAGTCAACCAAAGCAACTCCCTTAAAAGTGACCGTACTAGAGATGTATAAAGCAGCTCAGATGTAAGATCCCACATCAAAAAGGGTTATCAGCATTAAATCTCAGACTTTTAATTACATTCAAGCAAGAAGCAGCCTAAAAACTTGACCAAAGCTGTACATATAGGATCACTCCTCAAGAGCTATAACAGAACTCCTAAAAGAGATTTCATCTTAGCAGAGAGCTTTTCAGCTGCTTCCTGTATTGGGCCTGGCTGAGATGTAGTTAATTCTCCCCACAGCAGCCCTCACATTACTGTGCTGGGCACTGGCAGCCAGCAAGGTGTTGGTAACACACTGGTGTTTTGGTTACTGCTGCGCAGTGCTGGCACAGCACCAAGGCTGTCTCTATCCAGTACCCCCTTCAGCAGCAGGCTGGGGGTGGGCAGGATCCTGGGATCCTGCACAGCCAGGGCAGCTGACCCAAACTGGCCAAAGGCATATTCCATACCATATGATGTCTGCTCAGCAATAAAAGCTGAGAGAAAGGAGGAGGAAGGGGGGGCATTCATTATTTACGACATCTGTCTTCCAGAGCAATTGCTATGCATGCTCAAGCCTCACTTCCCAGGAAGTGGCCGAACATCACCTGCTGATGGGAAGTAGAGAATAAATTTCTTGGTTTTCCTTTGATTCTGCAGCAACCTTTGCTTTTGCTTTATTAAAATGCCTTTACCTTGACCCGTGAGGTTTTTTTCATCTCGTCCCCTATCCTGCTGAGGAGTGACAGAGCAGCTTGGTGGGCACCTGGTGTCCAGAAAGGGTCAGCCCACCACACTTCCAATACAGCAAGAGCACAGCTTCCTCTTCACTGGATATTAGCATTTACTTTCACCTTGGTTTTGGAAGGGCATGAAAGACAAATCCTAGTTTTCATCAGCTTTACCCAAAACTCAGAATTTATACTCCCTTTTTTTGACAAAGTTTTGATGAAATAAAAGTCAGCCGCTCAGGAAGTATATGCAGAAAGGTGACAAAGTGAGTTATTAGCTGGCAAACACGCAGAGGCTAACACTCAAATTATAGATAACAATAACACTCCGATTACTGGCAAGCAGTCAAAGGCCCAGATGCCTTGCCAGCATTTTCTACCGAGAAAGTCAATACTTCAACATATAGAGAGTAAAACTGAGTATTTGCTGAGTCCACTGCCTCAGTACAACACCGAGGGTCCCCGACCTGACAAAGTGATGATCACTTACCCACTGACACCACTGTAACAGTCTGGCCAAATCTGACAATCAGTTAAGCTGATGTCCATCATGTCAGAGATTAAATTTCTGCTGATTTGACATAGCTGGTGACTCACTGCACCACGTGGACACATAAAGAACAGCAGCAGCTCAATTCAGGAGAGGTGACCCAGGACATAAAGGTGAGAGAGGCTTCCAACCTTGGAGGAAACTTTAGAACAATCATATGGTTTCTTTACTTTACCTGTAATCAACCTCACATGTACATGTAAAACAGAAGTACATTCCTGTGCATGAGCATGACAATCTGCATGCTCTCTAAGCTTTGCTCTAGTATATTAAATTCAGTGTGCCTCATACCCGTAGTATGATATGCTATATATTAAAATTATGCTCACACATAAATTCACACAATCCAGTGAAACTAAAGGGACACAACCTCACATGTGACAACACTGAGTGCACTTCCTAATTCTCCAATACTACAAAGGTGTTTGTTATCCCAAATGCAAGACAACAGATTTTGAAAACGTGTTCTTTTAGGACAAAAACCCAAAAAATTAAAGCTCACTGAAGTTTTCTAAGAATACCAATAGGGCTTTAGTTAACAGTAGTTCAACCAGACATAATGCCTATCATTTCATACATGAAGAACCTTTGCCACCTCCTGATCTATGTCTCTTTTGAAGAAGCACCTTCTGTTATATTGCATACTTAGAAGGGCTGAATCACAAATCAGGGAGGGGGAATCTGCACAAAGTTCCTCTTTACTCTTCCCTTTCATCCAAAAACCCCTTGCTGTTAAATCAGTCAGTGTTTGGAGCAAACATCTCCAAAGACGAAAAGCTAACACACTGATCCAGAAACTAAATGCTGCATGAAGAAAGTATCATACAAGAGTGGGCTAAGAAGCTTCTCGACCTTTACAGTTATCATCATCCACAACCTTTAAACTAACTTGATGATGAAACACTACACACCGGTGTCCCTCATTCCTCTACGCCTATGGAGCACAAGGGCGCCCACACCAGACCCCACAGCACAGTCTGCAGGGTGCAGGACGGGGACACCCAGGTCCATTTCTCAGCAGGGAAGAGGCATGGGAACAAGTCTGGAAAAGGTAACATTCTTCCTGTCCGTATTTGTCCACGTAGCATCCTCCAAAGCCTTAAGGAAGTACTCCAGAGCTCTTCTGTCCCTATGGGCACAGAGACTAACTATAGAAGAGTTGCCATTTATTTGCAGGACAGATTATTATTTGCAGTATCTCCACTTAATGCAGGCATCATAGCCTCTGCATCCAAAAGAAGAATGAATCTCAAGAAGCCAAAAAAGCAAATGATCTTCTCCTTGCAAGAGAAATATCTTAGAAAATCCACAAGGATGGAAAAGCCAAGAAGAGGGATGCAAGATAGGAAACAAAAATTTTCTTCAGCTGCAAATAAATGAGCAACATCTCAGATGGCTAATTCCAAGAAGTCAGAAGCTAATCTGAACTGCTGCTGTGCTAAAGCAAGCCCCTTCGTCAGAAACTCCAGTGATGCCAGAAACCGAAGCACAAGACTTCACTAAACCTTTGCTCTGTTCTAAAAGGGCAAATAATATAAGTCTAGTCAAGTATGCCTCATGCATAGTAATTTAGCCTCTGATGTCAATAACAGCAAGCCTCATGGCCAACAAAGCCTATACATGATGCCCTCATTAACCTCTTCAAGGGCTGCCTGCCGCAGTTTGTGCATGGCGCAGAAGGCACCTCTCATGCTCCCCAGCATAACCGGTGTGTAAACAAAGAAACTGGGAAGAGGGAATGTATGAAAAAAAACCTCACCAAAAGCCATTACCGTATTTGAAGGCAAAACAGAAGCTGCAGAGAATGACCCTGGCCTGTTCTCTGTTGTCCAGCAGCCACAAGATAAAGCATTCACTGTGCACAGAGTAGCACGAAAGGGCTGCTGAGACCACCTCTGAATTTTTACTCTTGCCATCAGGTTCTTCTGTCACTCCTCATTTTCCTACTCCCTGGCTGAAACAATCTTCCACAGAGATCAACAAATAGCTAAACAGTCATCACTACTTTCAAACAATATTTAAATCTCTAAAAGCGTTACTTTACAGCAGTGCTTCAGTCTACTTCAAAGTCACAAGTCACACAGAGCTGTTTGTCATCACAGGATTTCCTACCTTGCATTTCCCTTACAGATAAAAGTGGAGACTGAAGAATGGGTTGTACAAACATTTTTTTTCCCTCACTACATCATATGGGTTAAAGCACTGTGCCTACACTCGGTGCAAATACCCTTCGAGCTCTGAAATGTTGATACCAAAAGTTCCCTTTTTGTCTGCTGGTCTTCCATATTTTCCTCCTTATCCACCACCATATCACCACCTATGGTACACTTCACATTCTCCGTGATCATAACATGTTTTCAGTTACTGCACAGGAAATCAATACAGCTGAAACCAGCAGTACCTAGGCACATGAATTCCCAGAAACGAGACATAAAGGGGAGACTGGTTGTGTCTCACGCTGCTCCTAGGCCTCAAGTGCCCACTCTCCATATACACAAGCAGCAGTTATAGTCTTTTTCTTCCTGCTCTATTTCAGTAGCTCTCTACAGCAGCCAGGTCTGACATGCACTCTGCTGTCATTAGTATCTGTAGCAACAGAAGACCAGTAAAGAGACCACTTACGTAAGCAGGGTACCTGGGAAGGTCACAGGCTGCTCTGCCTCACCTGCCAACCCCTTATATGAATGCCACCGAGCAATTTCTTCCTCCTCGTTTCATACAATACGTTTATTCTTTCGGCTAAGAGATATCTAGAATGATAGAACTTCAAATAATTACCCAATTACATTTGGCTGTTTTATCCGAATTCAAAGTTCAATTCTCTCGTCAGAGGGAAAACTGGAATGTAAGCTCAAGGATCCACTGACATTACAGGAAGGCATAAAAAATCCCCAACCAACCTGTTCAGCGCAAATACTTCTGCTTACAACACTGCAGCACAGAATCACAGAATGGTTTGGGTTGGAAGGGACCTTCAAAGGCCATCTAGTCCAAGCCCCCTGCAATGAGCAGGGACATCTTCAACTACAGCAGGTCGCTCAGAGCCCCGTCCAACCCGACCCTGAATGTTTCCAGGGATGGGGCATCTACCACCTCTTTGGGCAACCTGTTCCAGTGCTTCACCACTGTCACTGTAAAAAAAATTCTTCCGTATATCTAGTCTAAATCTACCCTCTTTTAGTTTAAAACCATTACCCCTTGTTCTGTCGCCACAGGCCCTGCTAAAATGTTTGTCCACGTCTGTCTTATAAGCTCCCTTTAGGTACGGAAAACTGCAATGTCTCCCCAGAGCTTTCTCTTCTCCAGGCTTAACAACCCCAACTCAGCCCTTCTTCTACATACTATGTACTTCTCTTCTGTCTCTTGGTCCATGTAGGCATACACATGAAACCACGACCTTGTTACCAACACTTTCATACAGTTATTCTCCATCTTACCACAGTCTGCCCTATGATCAGCAATTACAAGGAAAAAAGTGTGAAGGGAGAGTTTTTTTGCTGCTTGCCCTGTAGTCAACCAAGCCTTAGTGTGTCAGGTAGAAGTAAGCAACTAAAGCAGCTGTACTATTCAAAACAGAGACTGATTTAATGCGCAAGTTCCCAGGCAAAAGGAGATAAAGAAGGAAAGTATAACAAACAACAGGAACAGATTTATTTTCCAAAGTTTTCCACCGAGGCTCTGGCAGCATTTTAATGTAAGCAGAAAAGAACAGTGCTAAAATCATGAGTTAACAATTAAAAAGACATTAAGACAGTGACAGAATAAACAGCAGCACCAAAAGTAACTGTTTTTAAAAAAAAAATAATTTGGCTATACCTGCATTTTAGTCATGTGTATTAACCATGATCTTAAAGGGAAGGGATTAAAACATAAACCTAGCTATTTAAAAACTGTGAAGGGGGATTTTTGCTTACTCTAACGAACGTTTGCCCCACAGACAAACAGTGAAAGTGACACCCCGGTAGGTACCCCCGGTGTTGGCAGCACCGCTGCTGCAGCGGCCGATGGGCTCCATCCAGCCGGGTGGGGGACAGCCGCAGAGCGGGCGCACCAGGGGGGCACAGGGCACGGCTGCTGCCGGTGCTGCGCCACAAGACAGGGACAGCCTCTCTCACCTCTCGGGCATCTTTCGTGAGGTGTATGGTGAAAGGAGAAAAGGAGGTGGGAAAACCCACGGGCACGGGATGGCCACGCTGTGACAGGCCGCCCTTTGGGCGTGAAGGTGGCTTCCCGGCAGCCTGGCACCCCTGGCACCATGCGCAGGTGTAGGGCCCCTGGTTTCACTCATCCTCATAATACTGGTTTAAAGCAAGCAAGTCGATGACGTGTACTCGGCTGATGGCCTTTTTTGTTTTGTTTTTAAGGCAGAAGAGAGAAATCTTTCTCCTCTCCAACCGGCCCCAAAAATGAACCAAGCCACCCTGACAACACTTCTGTTTAAAACTACCGCCCGAACTAGCCCCAGACTCACTGGAAGGCCCAGGCGGGAAGTCACAAAAAGGCACCGAGCCTCCCTGAGGGCACGGCTGCCGGAGGGGAAGGGAGCGCCATTCCCCAGGGCGCCGGAGCCCCTGCGCGGGGAGAGCCCCACCGTAACAGCCGCGAGGGGAGACCGCCCTCGGCACAGGGCTCTGCAGCCCGGGCATCCGCAGCGGACACGGCAGCGACGCCATCACCGTGCGGGGCCGGTCGCTTGTGCAGGCACAGGGACACATGGCCGGGGCGGCGGCCCCGCTCCCCCGCCCTCCCTCCCGCCCCCGGCCGGCAGTTACCAGTGCTTCCCATAGAGCCAGTTCCCGCCCCAGCTAAGCAGGCAGACCCCGAACGTGGTTTTCTTCCAGTGATTCCTCAGAGTCCTCAGCACTTTCACCGCCCCGGCCATGTCGCTTCCGCCCCCGGCCGCCCGGGGCGAACCGGCCGCCCCTCAGGATGGGCCGCCGGGA